>VWYI01025169.1:0-10241 GCA_013399455.1 Anthoscopus minutus
TGTGGCACACAAAACTGCACACAGCTGAGATGAACCCTCTTTTCTTTGCAGTTATAGAGCCATCCTGATCCCAAAATGCTATTGCAGGCCACACTCACTGTTGCCTGTGAACAATGAACTGACCTCATAGACACACAGAAGGCAGACACTAATATACAGAAATATCTTGACAAATAACAAGTTGATCCATTTGTTGACTTCTTCAGTGGATGCCCATGACACTGCAGACACAGCAAAGAGACAGCTATACGGTCCTTTGAAGTACCAATGCTATAAGCAAGGAAAGGGAGATTTCAAGCTTACGCAATACTATGAACTTTCTCATCATATAACAACCATTATACCGGTGCCTGAGGAACAATTTTTTAGGTTATCATAAAATATTTGAGTATTCTTTGGTTCTATGATGTAAAGACTCCTGAGTTGGAATACGACACAACAAAAACAGATGTAAACCCTGCTCTAGAACAAGAGCAGGGTTTCATTCAATTCCAGCTGTCTTTCTTCCTCCTCTGCAAAGGAGGAAATTCTCCAAAACGGAACCTATATGGCACACCTATAACATTATACACTAATCATCACAGTATTCAGACAAAGTACAAAAGAAATTTTTGCAATGCGAACTATAATCACCTGAGAATAAACTTGACCAGTTACACTATATCCCTCAAAGTCAGAGCCTCATGTTTCTCTCAAAAACAGCTCAAAGTAGCACATGATAGAACTGAATGGGTAAATAAATGATCATTCATCATCTGGCCCAATCAGTTCACCTATTTTTCACTCTCAAAGAACAGCAGGCAAGCTTAAAATGCAAAGCAGCTGGTCTCGGCTAAAAAGGGTTATTTTGACCCAAAAGGTAGAAGGCATCACAACCTGCTTAAACCACAGAAAACAGAGCATTAAACTGTACTAAAAACAGATGAAAGTAGCAGAGATTACTACTGCTGTTACCTGTGAGATCAGAAGATATGTATCCATACCCTTATAAAGTTCCTGAGACACTAACCTCCAGTATGGCAGAGCCTATTTGCATAGCAAGATACTCAGGATAACAGCTGTCTCTCAGAAACCTGATTTAGCACAATTTTAGGGAGGACAAGCATGCTCTGGAAAAAAACCACAATGATGGCATTATGGATGGCTAAAAAGGATCAAGATTTCAAGGAACTGTATGTGGCTTCTGAACATTTTAATTCACATCCAAATAGTATTTTAAATTGCTTACATTTTTGAAACTCATTATATTCCTTTTGCAGCCTACACAAATCCCTTCCAATCTCTACAAGAATCATTCATCAGCAGATTAGTAACTACTGCAAAGCTGTATCTCATGTCCAGTTTGCATGTTACAAACAACTGTACTTTTAGCTGAAACAATGCAAATGTGTTCATAGAAAGAATGTACTTTTAAGAAGCAAAGTCTAAAAACTCAAAGACTGCAAGGACATCAAAAATCATTTCAGATGCTTTATATATTTTGATTTAGCAAACATCAGGCACTTTTAACAAAAGATTAAACCTTAGTAATATTAAGTAAATTTATAAAAGACCAAGGTTCTCACTGTGCCTGGAGACAGCTGGTACACTGCCTTGCTACCCAAGGATGCTCATGACCTTTCAAATCCATTTCTGACCAAACAGATCAAAAGAGCAGGAATTACGCACAAAAGATAGGTTTGCCAAAGCTCCTCATGCAATTCTGCCATGAATTCAGCAACATAAGACATTCTAGTCATCACCTTCTTTCAAGTTGATTTCCAAAAGTATACATATCACAGAATTTGTCTGAGAATTGTGTGGCTATGAGAAGTGCCCAGATGTGACAACAAAGTTAATTATTCCATGTACAACATGGGTAACTATGCAAAGAATCCTCACTGTGTGGCCTCAGCTGCCACAGGCTGTCATTTTAACTTAAGTGACTACCTCTGTCTTTAGCAAAAACCCCAATAAACATCAGCTCTCTGAAATACATAAGTAAAACAAGTATTTCAGTATTCAGATAGATCCAAGATACATAGTACTTTTTCTAACAGGCATCCCAGCATATGAGTGGAATAATGGTTGGTCGCTGTGCATGCTGCATTACAAAAAATAAAAGCTTAAAAATGTCGCTCGTACAAAACATACATCAGCTCCCCCCACATTCCTAACAGGAGCTAGCAGGATCTGGAGACTTCCAGATATATTACCTAGATTTTTCTTCAGAGATCTGTATGCTACCCTGAAAATCTCCTGCTCTCAGAACTTTGTTATACAAATTTATTCATCCACCCATCCATGGAGTTGCTAACGTTTCCCAAATGAACAGTCACTCAGCAGGCAGGGTATAATGAATTCAAGTCAGTCAGCTGGGAGAAACAGGCAAGCCTTCTATCACACAAACCTTTCCTCCTTTTCTGATATTACATCCTGCTACTTGCTCTTCTCAATTCATCAGTTGTTCTCACAGACATCACTGAATTTTTCTACAAGTCTGGACTCACTCCTGCTCTCAAATCAGTGCATTCCTATTTCTAGTTCATTTGTCCTCCCAATATCTATCACCCACAAGACACTGCATAATATTTGCATTAAATCATTATAAAGTGTTTAATAATTACTTACAGTTTACTTACAGGGAATTAAATGTGTTTCACCCTAACTGCGACGTTAAAGCAAGCTTAAAGCTCAAAAGGGAGAAATCCCAAACTTTAATAGCAGATTACTGCAATAACAAGTTATATATCCCATCACTAAACTCTACAACTAAATTTCTAAAATTTTCAAAACTCAGCATACTTCAAACATACATTCTGCCTAGACTGTGTCAGAATTTAGAAATAATTAACAGAAGTAGAACTAACATTAATGAAATACTACTCTATATATACCTCAAAAGCTTGCTGCTGTATTGATCTAACTTTATGTATCTACCTTATAAATCAACACACAACATAAAATTCTCAGAAATCGGGAGATAAACATAATTTTTTTCTAAATTCTTTTCTCAAATCTTGTTTGAAAACCATTAACTTCATTGAAATATATAAGTATTTTGGAGCAACTGGCAATTCCTGGGGCTTTTGCCAAAGACAGAAGCAGTCACTGAAGTTAAATTCCTCTTCTGAGAAGCGGCTGCTTGTGGCAGAGCTGTATGCTAGATAAAGTATCACACTTTAAATGCAATTTTATTTTAACCAGGACTTAACCTCTGAAAGGCAGCTAAGCACTGAAATTTTAGAGAACCACCAATTTATTAACATCAAACTGAACTTCCCCTTTGAAGTTGCATGGGAATTTTCTCTATATTACTTATCACCTGACAGCCACAGTTTATTAGTCTGAACATTAAGTTGTCACAATTCCTCCAAAATTTCACTGCCATGTAAAAGCCTCTTTTGTATCTAGTATTACCAAGCTATTTTTCACTCTAGTGTCCACAGAAACAGGTTTATACAATAGCTCTGTGCTGGTGTTTTAAGTTCATATTCTCTCCTTTCCTATCCTGCTCACTAGTTTTTTCAAACTAAATTAACAAGTGCTAACATTCAACCCTATGTGTTTAATATGACCTCACCCTCCTTCTCCATAAAAACTTAACCAGGAAGACTTTCCCACCAACATACACTTCCATAGTTCAGCAGCACCAAGGAAATCACACAGAGCAGAAACAAAACATCTCTCCAGAGATCAGAATACTGTGCCACTGTATTCTGAAAACAAAAAAAAGTCTTTTGGAAACCAGGAGCTCTATATTCAGCAAAGCCTTATGATGAAACCTTTACTTAAACCCACTGCTCAGCACAGACCACACACTTCAAAAGCAGACACCTGTTTATAATCCAGAAATTATATTTTAGCTTCTGTGTGAGCTTCTTTTAGGTGAGGCCTCTTGTATCTGATAAGGATTTTTGTAGAATAGTTGCACAAGGTGATCTCAGAACACTCCTGGGTCAAACAAGCATGATTGACATTAGAAGTCTCAAGCATCCTCAACTGAGAAAACACCCACTTGTGGTGTTCTGTATCATCTATCCAGAGCCTACCAACACCGAGTGCCTTAGAATAAAAGTTCTGTAATCCCCTCCCCAAATCATATGCAGAAAGTCATAAACACTAAACAATCCCACCCTAATTCAGTGTTACAGAGCAAGAAAAGAATCATAAAATCATTAAGGCAGTAAAAAACCTCTAAAATCAAGTCCAACCATTAACCTAAAATTGCTAAATCTATGTAAACTACATATTTTGCATACACATTTGTTTACATATATTGCTAAATATATGTAAACTAACCTTACTGTAAACTAACTCCACTCTTCACACTCAGTCAGTTTTTCCCATGTTTTACATGTGCTGTTTCTGCTCATTCTGAGTAGCAGGTGAAGGAAAAAAGTTAAGGATACACCTGAAAAATAAAAGGGTGATTGGAAAGGTCTTTCCAAAAGCAGAAAGAAATCTCAAGGAAGATTTCAAGCAATCTGTAATTGGTTCTCCTCCCATCTGAGATGAATCTTATTTTTTTTCCCTATACTATCAAAACCTACTAAATACCTTTAAAATGCCTCACATAATGCACCTCATCTCTCTCTACTACCAAACAATACCTTCTTACACCAGGAGATGCCATTTATTTACTTAAGCAAAGCACTGAAGCAAAGTGGAGAAGCATCCAACAGAAGTTTTCAATTTGTAATGAAGACACAGACCCCTCATAACTGTCTCCCATAAAAGAAAAGATACCTAGAAGAATGTTGACACCATCAGAAACTTTTAAAAATTCTATCCAAATCCTTCTCCTTTTCAATTTTTCCTAAATATATTTAGCTGAGCTTGAATTCTCGGGACTGGAAAGATCCCCCATCAGTTTATTGTTTTGACCTCCCACTGCAGTCTAAGGACTTCCTAGCCAAAACTGCATTAAATCTATGAATTGGAAGCATTGATTTTGGAAACAAATGCATCCTTCTTAAAGGAAGTAATTTCGTTGTGGTATTTTGGGGAAAAAATTGCAATAAAACTGACTAAAGCTTGCAGAGATAATATAAATTCCTGTCAACTGGGAGAGTCTGTGGTTTTGTGGGAATGTTTTCATGTGTCAGAGAAAAACTTGTGCTTGAATAAATAGTATATAACAGTTTCAAGTGTCCTTGTGAGTACAGTATTTTCCTACATGAACACCTTCAATCCCCTAAAAATGTTGCTCTAGACCAAAAGCTGTAACCCAAAATTTCTTAGTTTTGACAGACATTACCATAAGACATGAACATAAAGCCATGTACAAATCAAAGGTAGAGAAGGAAGAATTTCATTTTTCCTATACCTCTGTAAGCAAACTCACTAAGCTTGTCTCCTCTTTCTGGCTTTAGAGGGTGAAAACTACACTGCAGTAGCTGTACACATGCTCCATGCCCATAAATGTAATGAAAATACAGATATAACACCACAATACTATTTTGCACCTGATCTGGATGCAGAAGCTTCCATCTAGTCACAAAAACATGTTAACTAATTAAGATACTTACTTAGTATGCTCCCTAATTAATACACTCCATACAATCTATAACTTCTTGAAAGAAAATTCCTCATTATTATACAGTCCTTCCAACCAGTCCACTCAAATAAAAATATCATGCAGTGGTAGTACTGTACTCACAGACATCAACCTGAAGCAAGTAGAAGGGACATCCCCCTCACTGTCAGCTTGTTTTGACCTTTGAAGGCAACACATTTAAGAGATCAGCCAATTTACCACTAATCTCTAAACTGTAAGGGTAATTCTGTGCCTGCCAATCCCTGCAAGATGGTAAGTATCTTTATAAGCAATTAGTCTACACCACAAGTTTGAAAGCTCTTGTCTTTTCTGAAATAATCACCTGCTCAATTTACAAAGAAATAAAAAGGGGCTATAGTTCTCATCACAAACACATCAATGGCAGAGAAGAGAAACAACCATTTCAGGTACGTTAAGTCTCCTTAGTTCATTTATCTCTTCCACGGATTACTTGAAGAACTACCTTTAAATATTTGCAGATTACATTTTTCTTCAAGTTCTTCCATTTTACAGCAACACAATCACGGAATTTCATTACCGAATGCCACTCTTGATCTTAGTTACCGAACTGCAATTTATATTCATTCATAGACTCTGCCTCTAACAACTTTAAAAGATTAAAAACTCTGAAAGAAAAAGGTTTAACAGCATGCTATGAACCTTGGAAGACCCAAGCAATAAAGGGGAAGAAATTCCTCTTTAGAAATTTAGAAATCCCCTCTTTAGAAATTCCTGTGTTGGAGAAAGCACTCACATAAAGTTCTAGGACAATTCTGACTTAAGTCCGGTTGCTGCCAACAGTTTTACTCTCCAGCTCCATGCAATCCTAGTGGCATGTAGTACCACCCACTCCCCATCACTCATACACAGACCCACTGGTGAGCTGGTAAGCTTCCTACACTAGCAGGAATCTCTTCTGTTCTTTTGTGGAATTCAATTTCTGCAGGTGTTGCAAGCTGAACAAGCTTGCTGCAGGATCTGATGAATCCAGGTGCAGAATCAACTGCAACAGAGAAACCTGGATCACAGCAAGGATCTGAACAGTTTAAATTGTCATGATAGTGCTGGTTTTAGACTAGAATTCTCTATAGTGAGGTGGGTATTCTTCTTTCTGCATTTACAACTCCATGGTCACTATGCTAGCCCAGCCTCCAACTTGGTAAAAACAAAATAATCAGACTGATTTCTGTTTCTCCAACTCCTGTCTTCCTGACCTATGCAGACAATACATTCTCCAGTGGCTTCCACTCTCTCAGGTTAAAAAAAATTTGCAGCAAAACTGTGACAAAGGCCCAGCTGCCAGAGTTGTTTGAGCAGGACTAACAATTACAAGCAATAAGACATGCAGTTTACATGTAAAGTATCCTTTCTGCCTGCAACCACTGAACTTATTCAACTCAAAGCATCCACAAAGGGCATGCACTTTCAGAATCCTGCCTCACCTTTAGTCCCAAGCATGTAAGGAGGAGTGCACAAAGAACCATGTCAGTCTTAGGCCAGAATGATCCTGGGAAGATTGACAGAAAAACAAAAGGAACCAGGATATGAATATGCACATCTCAAGATTTCCAGTCAATATCAGGTTCTTTCTACCTTTCTACCTGCACTCATACTATGACTTCAACCCATAATCTCTCCTCAACTGGCAGCTGGACAGTTCGCATGCCTGAAGTACTTTGCTGAATGGATAAAGGCTCCTTTAGAAGGACAGGCTGTGAATAAGAGAANCACAAAGGAGCAGATCACATGCATGCAGCTCAGCTTTGGAGTGCACAGAGCTAGACAGGAGCCCAGCAACTGATACAGCATGCTAACAGACTGTGACCATATATCTGGACCACCCATTCCATGAGGGTGGTCTAACTTTCTGAGACTGTCCTGAGAGGCCATGGAAGATTCATCCTTGGGAACATTTAAAACCTGACTTCACACACCCCAAGCAACCTGATCTAACTTCAGAGCTGGCTCCAGCTTTCAAGTTGGCTGCTGTGACTAGAAGGTTGGTCCAGATGGCTTTTAAAGGTTCTTTTTAAACTCAATTATGCCTATGATGCTCTGGGGCCTTTCCCTGGAGTATGCCTCTTAAGTTACTTATTGTTATGCCCAGCTGTAAAAGTAGGATGCTTGCTCCACAATGCCCTGTTTCACATCTCAAACTAGATCTGTGGGTTCACTGGGCAACATCCTGTCTTTCTTTTCCATTATCAAGATCATCTGACAAGTTCTTACAGTCATTAAAAAATTAAAGATCAAGTTCTTCCTACTGGAAGAGGAAAATGCTTTTCTAGGTTTGACAGTTGCAGGGAAGACACAGGAGCCAAGGCCTGATTCTGTAACTACAAGGAAACTTGGGAAGAGATCAAAGAAGAAATTTAATATACAGTAAAGGCAAATCCTGTGTGGAAAGCAAAGTAACAAAGTGGGGAAAGAAGTTGTAAGCTTTTATTGCTAAGCTCTAAAGAAACAACTGAAAATGGGCCTCGCACATCATCATTTCGTTATCCTGGTGGAAGCAGTCATGCAACAATATAGTCCTTCACAGAAAGACACAGGTGTAGGAAACTGTCAGGGACACAAAGGGTAGTCCCATTTAGGTCCTGAGTTGAGTTTGAATCTAGTTTTGTGGAACAAAAGCTCCTTTAAACTTCAAAAGAACTTTTAAGACACACCAAAACTCTGTCTCACTCAGAACAAGCAGAGATGGACTGCACTCCAGACAAAGGAGAGTTAAACCTTAAAGTCTACAGGATATTCCTGAGTGTTGTCTGCGTCAGAGGAACAAGGACACATAGTAACACTAGCAGGAGAACCTAGAATGGCCTCCTCTGTTATTAACAACAACCTTCATTGAAGAAAAAGGCATGACACAGGAAAGCTGCCCCATAAGCATTAGCATGGCTCTGCTTTCTAGAACAGGGTGGTTGGTGCAGGGAATCCTGAAGCTGACAAAAAGTAATTTGATGATCATAACAACCAGCTGCCTCTGCTATGGCAGGCTCAGCTTGGCTTACTAGTGCTCCCTTCCTATTTCATATTAAGAAAAATCTCAACTCAAAGCAGGGCATCCTGCCTGACCACAGATCTAAGAATGTAGTTCACCCTGTGAATCTGCTCCTTATCCAGGAACAGAAGGCCCAACACTTCATCTTGATATTCAGAAGTAATATATTACATTTTTTATATATTTGAAAATATCCTTAACCATGAAAAACAGCCTGCAAGGCACCTCATAAAATATGAAATATAAACACTGAAAGCAGTGCTGTCAAAAGAACGCAAACTGAATTCCAAGAATGGAATAAGCCAATTTCCAAAGTAGCTGAGTACAATAACAATGGGGACATGCCAATTTTCATATTCATGAAACAAGTATGAGGGAGAACAAGGTACAAGAGCAACACCCCCAGGTATTTAGGCAAAATTCCTCAGTTTCATTGACAGAATACATATTATCTTCAGTGTATATTTATGCATAGACTACTATTCAAAGACAAGATTATTAGGTCACGCAAGTAATTAGTTATCATTCCAGCACTCCTGGTTTCTCCTACATCTACATTTTTCAAAACCTGGATAGTAAACAGTGTTGATGTATCCAGCACAGTCCCTATGTGCACATACTTTATTTACAAAGAATGTAGGCATTCAACATTACATTCAAAAGCTACATTAAGAGAAAAGTATTGCAGTCACAAAGTCAAGCACATAAGGGTTAGAAAAAGCCACAACTAAGGATGCCTGTGGCACTGATCTAGCACCCCCCAACACATACTGTCTTCAATTACATAAACATTATTTTTCCCCATAGCAGACACCTAATATGCACAGAAGGTACAGCATCCATTTAACAAGCAGCAACTGAGAACAGCATTTTCTTTTACATTGCTTAGTGTGTAAACCATGGACTGGTATACTGAAACCCTTCCTTAAAACACATTACTATTCATTTCTTCTTGAGTTTTATTTATTGTACTTATCATAGTAATATCTAAGTCCTTCACATTCATAATTAATTTTGTTAACACCATGGGAAACCAGTGAATATTCTACTGATCTCCCCTATGGGGGACGGAAACCCAGAGATAAGTGTTGATGAGGAAATTCTAGATGCTACATTTGGGAGACCATGATTTCTCTGCTGCTCATGCTGCTCTGATTGACTTCATTTGTGGATCTAAGTATTCAGCTTTCATGAAGATGATCCTAGCATCCAGAGTCTGGGCACTCAGAAAATTCAAAAACATCAATTAAAGGCAATTTCTGAGCAGTTCAATTTAAATCACCAGACTAACATTTTTCTTCCAGCAATGTTCTGCTTCAACTGTCGCAAATTTTTGTAATCACAAAAAAGGCATCCTACCAATTGTCCTCTCTACCATACTGCAAGTTACATTTCCAGAGCAAGTTACATTTCCAGAGCATGTACGGTGTACTTTAAGGAGGCTGACAAAAAAGTAGCAAGTAATCAAGTAATTTTAAATGTAGTAGCTGAAAACAAATATACAACAAAGAAGACAAAATTCCAAATCTGATTTTGTCAATTTCTAAGTTTTGGTCATTTGCAGCTGTTAGTCATAACAGAATTTTATCTTCATGCTTGCAGAAAATAAAAAGCAAAGTTCATCCCTTGGAACTCACGTAACACCTGACATGGTGGAGCAGCACGTGAGGGTTAGACCATCTTGCTTTGCCCCAAATTCTC
>VWYI01025172.1:0-39821 GCA_013399455.1 Anthoscopus minutus
AATGCCTAAACTATAGAAAAAGATTAGTTCTTGTAACTGGCAAATTGACACCAATACATGATAAAAGAAGTTGGATATCTGAATCTGATTTTCACCTAAGAATCTGTAAATAAAATTCAGAAATTAAACTGTGTAAATATTTAAAGTTGTGAAATCACTTATAAAATGACAGGCTTCTCATGTTAAGACAGAAAATTAAGGTCCAGAAATACACGGAACAGTATTGTTGGTGAAGAATTTCTAGAACTAGTGAGATCTGGATTCGTGCAATACAGAAAATAAATTATCATGCCATTTATCTTGAATTTCCAGAAGCAGAAAACATGCAAAATCTAAGATTGTCTTAAAAGAGCTGATCTGGTTCTGTTTACACCAGAACTGACCTCCAGCCAAGAAGTGTCTACCTGCACCACCAGTTCTTTCACTGGCAGTCTCTGTGCATCTGGACACTAAAGAAACTGCTCCCAGACCTTTGAAGGTGTTTCTGTTTCTAATGTCTGTAGATTCAGTTTCTAAAGATTTGATAATGTCACAGTCTTTATCTGATCTGAATCATTTAAAATCAGTTTGCAGCACCCATCGAGTTGGCCCGTTGATGTAAACAATTTTCCATTAGTTCTTTTTCACTTAGATTTTTAAATTGATGAAATCTTCTTTCACCACAGCATGGCTTTATTTTTGGGGTGAGATTTTTATCTCTTGTCCTTATCATTGTTAATATGCTGTTGAATGCCTCATCTGAATCCCATAATGAATTGTGTTTTCTCCAGTTGGCAAACCCCATAAGTGTGGATACTGTGGTCGCAGTTATAAACAGCGCAGCTCTTTGGAAGAACATAAAGAACGCTGCCATAACTACCTTCAAACCATGAATCTCTCAGGCAGCATCTATCCAGGTAATAAAAGTATCTATTTGGGGAATACTGCTGTCCTGTCATAAGTGCAGAGAAAGGAGTGCAAAAGAATCAGTGGTACTATTTGTGGCAACTTTTGCTTTGGAGAGTCACACACATCCCCCATATGTATGATACTATGTCTGGATTTATTCTTTATTTGATAAACATTTGGCTGGTTTTTCACTTTGTTTAGCTCCCATAAAAAGCCAAAGTACAATTCAAACATGTAGCAAAACACTTGCAAGGCCTGGAAAACATCAGTTTGTCATCTCAAGACAATATTGCTACATCACCTCACCGCCTTCTCTTGGAGGTCTATATTGCAATACACTTGTGGATGTATTTTTAATAAAGACTCAATTCCAGTGTTCAAGATAGGGCTGCAGAATCTTCTGCACAGCACATCTCCTCCCCTTCCCTGGCATGGCTTAAAGGGCTTACTTGACCACTGGGACCAACTCATCTAACAAGGATGAGCTATCTGGCTTTGATTTCACCCTGCCAAGCAAGAGGACATAAAGCCAGAGATATTTGATTTAAGCTGTTTGGCTTGAGACAGTCCAGAATGACTTATAATTTATTGGCAACCTTCTTCCCAAGTTTCCCTATGAAAGAAAATTAGGGGGAGATAAAGACCTATGTTGAGAGTAGTGTAATGATGAAGTCCATTTCTTGGAGAATATCAAAAAACTATGCCCATAAAGAGAGCAAACAGATCTTGGGGCTTGAATTATATTTTTTAACAAAGATCCAGATGATCTGGATGGGAATTGATCACAGTGATTAGCCATACAAAGTGCTCTTGCATGTGCAGTTTTAGATGGAGAAGATCCACCTTCTCTGATGGAGTTTAAACCCAGCCACTTCCATTTCCCACATATCTTTTTAATCTTGTCAGTACATATTATTTAGTCAAATGACAAAAATAGAAAGTTCTCTCTACCCTCTTTGCAATGATACTTCATTTAATATTTTATATCTGTCCAGAACCTGAATATGTTTTTACATGCTATCAAATAATGTAAAGTATTTGCACATAATGATAGCAGTGAATACAACTGAGATGCTTCTGCAGACAGCATGTTAGAGCAGTGCCCCTTCTAATTTTATTGAGGGGCTGAAGAATATATGAATAGAAAACCTCAATGTAATAATATACAGAAAGCAGCAATACTTACTTCTCAAAGAGGTGACAGGATTTAGAAGCAAATATTCTGGTTTGTGTTTTCAGTCTTCAGTGTCTGGCACATGGATTTAAGTACCTGCACACTGAATTTGAAAATCTGTGTGAATGTGTGGCTGAAATACTATGAAAGTCTTAGTAGCATGAAACTGATGTCAGGAATCATAAACTTTAATAAGAAATTAAACAATTTTAGAGACTGACCCTTGTTTATATCAAATCCTGACAAGAGAGCTTGTGCTAGCTTACAACTAAATATCTAATAAGTCAATGGGATAAAAATTTGAGGAATTAATGCTTTGAAAGAATCACTTCTTCTTGTATACACATTAATATATATATATTTCTTCTTGTATATTCTTCTTGTATTCTTGTATATTCCATATTTGACATAATAGGACTGTTCTTGCAAATTAGAGAAAAAAAATAAATTAACCAAAGGGTTTAAACCTCATATTCAGCCAAAGACTTCACTCTTAAAGAAATTTACTCCTCAGTTAACAAATCAATTCTATACAGTTTGAAAAAATGAACTTTTCTGCATTTTTCCTAGTATTTTGCATGATGAAAGTGTAGGAAAAACAATAGAAAATTAGTGGATGTCCTGTGAATTTTACTGTATTGTATAATATCTCTAGAAAACCCAGTAGCTATAATATTACTGTTCTTCAACTATTTCAAGGTGTGATGTGGATCTGTTAGAGTTGTTATTCGGACCCCTTTTTCCCACAGCCAGAAAAAAAGTTGGTACAAAAATATCTGCTAGAGCATCTGATTTAACATTCTGTCACAGCAAGATTGTTTTTTACCGCATTTTTAAAATATTTTTTGCAGTATACATAGAAAAAATGTCAGTAGAAAGAACCTAAACTTGTAGAAGCTTTCCCTCTGCTTCTAAATCTAACAAATGTTAGAAAGAAATAAGGGAAAGATAGAGTAAAAGGGAGTAAGAAGAGGAACAAGAGATTTTACTTACATTTGAACTTTTGTTTACTCTAAGAGAAGAAAATAAAACAAAATTGGAACCTAATGAATTTAATGGCAAAAATATTTCTTTTAGAGGACTGTGATCTCACTGTACATGTGAAATTTTTCTCTCAGACATATCACCTAGAGTTTTGCATTTGAGTTGAATGGAAGTGTGCTGAAGTCTTACCAGGCTTAAATAAAACAGCAGGAAAAGTAGTTTATGAAGTTTTTAAAGGTTCATCTACAGTTCTTCAGTCACTGGGAATTTTTGTTTGAAAAGATGAAATATTTTTTATCAGTTCACAGACACCAAATTATAGAGAAGTAGTTATTCATTTGTAGTGAATTTCAGAGGGTTTCAGCTGCAAGTGCTGGGGATTAATACATGATTCAATTTGCCCTCTTTTTAATAACAGTTTTAGAAGTTAGGAAGTTTGACTGTTGAATACATGACTCACCTTCTCTTGAACTGATTAGAAAAGGAATGTTATTATATCCTAAACAGATATTTCTTGATCATTTCAACTTTTAACTAAATATTCAGTCTTTTGTGTCCCTGTTGAATGTCTGCTTTAGAACATTCTCTGTAACTCTCGTCCTGAGGTGGTACCTGGAAGCCTTGGTCAGCACAAGAGGCTGGTGTGTGCTTGTTCAATGGTGGCTATGTACCATAAACACCCTTTACTCTTCTGCACCTTCATGACTAAATTCTTCTCATTTCCTGCATTGGTCACAATCTTTAGTGTTTTACGAGACTAGAATATAATTCCATGAAACTCCATGTAACTGTCATTGGCACTGGCATTTTCATTGTCACTATCACTGTCACCACATTATGTGTTGCTGCAGAAGGGACTCAAGAACCAGTTGTGTACTCTTCAGTTTGGTTGCAGGGCATTGTTGAATAAGACACTTCACCTGCTTCTCACAGTTATCCATCAAACCTGATGTCATACATTTCAGGAGCAACAAAATTTTCACAGTCTTCCTTTTATGGCTGTGGTATACTGTCATAATAACATTGGATCACAACGATGTGTTCTCAGCTATTGAGAAACACTCAGGTACCAGAGTAATGGGTCCTGTGAACCAGTAAATCCAGTGATAAAACAAATTCTCAGCAGGAAGAGAAGGAAAAATGTAGCAGAGTGAGGTACTTAATTGAAACAGCTCAAAGAATCAAAGTATAAAAATCATCTTTTGTATCTTCCTTCAATAGCAACTCAAAAGTTCAGGAAAAATGTCCATATCTTAGTGGCAGATAAAAGTAAAATTAACTCCTTTTTCTCCCTTGACAAACAAACAGAAAAAGCTCCAAACCCCACAAACAATAAACCCATCAGCAAAACAACTGTGCTGTGATCTCAGTGCATTCACTTTCCTCTTAGATGCTGGAAATCAGAAATACCTTTTCATACCTTTTTCACAGTCATTGTTTGACAGTGCATTTTCACACATCCCTTTTGTTTCTGCAGGAAAGTACTGAAGTAAAATATACTGAAAGTGAAACAGTCTCATTTTTCTAAAGCCTCACAGTTAAGCTCCTAATTCTACAGAGTCTCAGCAGCAGCAGGAGGTTGGGAAACAGGTTTGAGTATTGGAAATCAGTATTCAACTGAAGGTGTGATTTTATAAATGAAAATTGTTAAAGTCTAAAATAACATCAAGGAAGTATCGAAATATTTGCTATGGGATAAAAGGGGGCTGGAGACAAGGGTTTGGTGTAGCTTGCAAATACATCTTCCACAGCTGGAGTTGAAAACTTTGTCCATTTTTCCTGCTGAGGAAGCAATTATCATACAGGGGGCTTCACTGGGAGAGGTGCAGAAGGACATTGGGAGGAGTTTCAGTGGCAGAGTGGAAAGACGAACTGCTTTGTGTCCAGGATAAAGTTAGGATCTCATTTATTCACAGAAATGCAGAGTGGCTGTGCAACAAGAGTGGAGTGATTATGTGACATATAGTCAGAAACTTTGCAGTTGCTATCTCATTTTTGTGTCCTAAATGAGGAAAACATGAGCATTTACATAGATAAATCAGTGTGAGGGAATTTGTAACCAAATGTCAGAATTGTCCTGTGTCTCATATGCTGAGCTCCTTCATCCAGCTGCTTGGGAGCTAAAAGACATTGACTGACAAACAATAACCAAAGACAACAGTTCCATTAGAATGGAACCTGCCTAACCCTTCTGATGTCATTTGATTTCAGTCATAAAAGATGAAAGTAACCAGTGTGAAATGGCTGAAGACCTGTGCAAGATAGGGTCAGAAAGAGCCCTCGTGCTGGATAGACTAGCAAGTAACGTCGCCAAACGTAAGAGCTCTATGCCTCAGAAATTTGTTGGTAAGAGTTAAACATTTGCTGTCTCCTAAAAATAAAATAAAACAAAGCCCCCTAAAAAAATCACAGCACTTTTGCTTTATAATTTTACTTGTTTTGCTAAATTAACAATATGTATCTCTATAGAAGAAGATACAGAGATGTGTTGGGGAAAAAAAAAAACAACTAAACATCTCCAGCATAAATTTCTGTGTTTAATTTTTCACATCTGGAAATCAATTTTAAGCCTTTTCCCTGGCTTTTTAAAAGCTTATGGACCAGATAATTACAAAATCTGAACAGGTTCTTGAAGCTTCCTTAAGAACCTGAAGACAGGAATAGAAGTTTCCTGTTCGGATAGCACTGGACCACACTTTTGGAGGTATTTTATTCAGTTCTTCAATGACATTCAGATCTGGGCATATTGGTGTTTCTAAAAGCATTTGTGAATAGTTGAACATAGACTGGGTAATATTCTTCACCCTTAGATAAAATATATTTTTACAGCCCAAATTAATATGTCTGAAAATAGTACCTAAATGAAAGGACCTTTATGTACATTCTATAAATTATGCAAAAATTTAATGCCCATTTGCACGAAGCAGTTCTTGTCTTAACAATGAAAAATTTGACATTAAGACTAAAAAGACAAAGGCTACACATATTATTCTGTTTAGCAGGCCTATGCTAAGCAGGGATTACACCAGTTTTATGAGATCCACAGACAATATTTTGTAAGCTATGTAAGTTTAGACTTAAATTACTAAAAACATGGGAGATCAGAGGACAGCATATACTCATATCTAGTTAGGTTCTTTTTTAATTCTCTGAACATTTAAAGAAATACTGTTTTCTAGGAGACAATCACATTCAAGTTTCTGAAACAAAATGAACATTAAGAAGGCCTTCAGTCAGAAGTCAAGGCAAAAAAAGACCAGTTTATGTGACAGAAAATGCAAATATACTTCCTTCAACAAGGACACAGGGGTGAAAGGAAAATTAGTATTTCCTAGACAAGGAAAGGGGAGTTTCAGCTATGTCAGGAGGTGTAACAAAAGGTTTTAAATTAAATTCCAAGGCTTTATTGAAGTCCAAAGACAAAAATTCTAAGAAGTAATCAAGGATAATAAATGCTTATGCTTATAAAAGAGCAAAAGTTGTAGTAGCCATAGATACCGATTATATATCAACTATAATATATGTAATATAATATGTAAGGCAAACCAGTCTAGTTTAGACACTCTAGTAACTGTTTGCATTAGGCAAGATATTCATTCTGGGAAAGCTCCAGGAAGACCAGAAGATCTAAAATTCAAAAGGTACTAGCAAGTATACCATATGCAATGTATCTTTGAGTGTGGACTGGCTGATTCATTCTCTTTTTCTCTGTTCACCCTGAGGAACAGTAAAGACAGCCAGTTTAACTATGAGTTTTAGGAGGGCAGAGTTTCCCATCAGCTTTTCAGGGTGAAGTGTAAGAAGACAACCGACTGATAACAGATATTAATGGAAATTTGATAACCTTCAAAAGGAAAAACTCTTCTAACAAGAAAATTCTCCCAAATCCTTTTCTTTCCAATCCTCATCTGCTGCTTCATACAACAGAAAAATTCCTGATTAGCACAAGATTGGCCTAGCTGGTGAGGAGAGCTTTTGGGTACTAAAACATGTTTATTGCTCCTGTAGATTATCATGTTGTCCCAATATCTGTGCTGAACTCCATAGAGAAGGAGCAAATGTCATCCTTCACATAAGGCAAGGAGTGTCTTCTGCTTTACTAGTTTTTCTCATGACTAAATTAATTACCTTTCAAAAATGAGATTGTTCAACAAATTCAGCAAGTTACCTGTAAAATTCTCTCTGTATTCCAAACTGGAATAGTTCCCAAACCCAAAAGAATTGGACTAGAGAGTGAGAACATCATGATGGATTGATATATGGTTATAATGTTTAAAAGAATAGGCAGCCAAGAGAGGGATTAAAAAATACTAAGAGAAAAGGTGCCCACATGTACTGAGTGCATTTTTACTGTTTAAGTACCTGATGCAGAATCCTGAGCAGTGCAAACCTTGAAGTGCAGTTTAATTTACTTATGCTCTAATAACCACAGAAATGAGCTATTATTTTTAATGAGTGCAAATATTACTGCATCGCTTAGATCTAGAAATGGCACCTACCCATCCTAACTTTGTGTCTGTTTCAGACACCTTGCTTGGAAACAAATTTTTCTTATGAACACTTGATCTTCCCAACACAACTACCAACTAGTTATGTTATATAAAGCAAATACTACCCAAGAAACAGATATTAAAATCATACGTTCTGAATGCCCAAGATTTTTTTTATAATGAAAACCAGTCCCATTTTTCAGTGGTGTACAATGCCCATGGAATATGAATGATTTTGACTTAATTTTTCCTCCTTGAATAAAGTGTATGCATTCATGTTAGGAGAATTTTTCTGTATTTAATTCAAGAGTCTTTTACAATGCCTATTTTGGATCTTAGGCAACTCTGCTTGAAAAGTACAGTGTTATGAAGGACAAATCAGGAATAAAAAAGAATGCCGCCCAAATTGTCAGAATGATTGGGAAAGAAAACGTGAGAAACTGGAAGCATAGCAGAAGGTGTCTGTACCCTACATTCCCTAGAGGAACTTATGCAATGCTCAGGGTATTTATTTCTCTGTTTCCAGAGCATGGAAATGGTATGAAACCATATCTTGTGGGAAATGTAGACCACAGGACTTCCTCCACTTTAGCCCCCATCATTGCAAAAGTGTAATGCTAGAAGGTTTTTGGTCTCTTCACAAACTTTGAATGGTCAATCTGAGTAGAAACTGGGTAGAAAATTGTTGATAAAATAGTGTGCATATCTTCTGGTAAGATTTACATGCCTCTGTTAGCATTTCTTTTGACAATTAGGACTTTCAAGACCTACCAGTAAATTTCATGTTGATCAGGAAATAGTGACAGCACTTCACAGAGATGTTTGTGACTTTTATTATTTTCCAAGATCTGAAGAGCTAGAAAATCCATCCAGACTATCAACAATTTGTTATTGGTAGACTATAGGAGCCTGTGAAAATCTTTTGCCTCTTTACATTTGCCTGAATTTATTAAGAGCCTGGTAATAACTTTGATGATATACACTGTTAGAGAAGACTGCTCAAGTTCATAAAATCAGCTTCTGTGCATTTCCACTCCTTTTTACTTTTAACTTTTAACTCCTTTTAACTTTTGCCTTTTATGTTTTGCTATCTGTCCAGTAATTTGGGGGAAAATGTAGTGAAACTCAACATTCAATGCTGGAGTATCCAGCTAAATATACATTAGTGCAATCTGATTAAAAAAAAAACTATAATAAAATTACAGATTTGCCTCTTACTTTTGGCATCCCATCAGAATCAAAGTTACCAGTGACAAGTAATCTTGCTCTAAATAGGGCTTTCTACCTTGTAGGAAAAATATGTTCCAACTACAAGTGCACTTAAATTTTTTCTGTTATTCTTAGTTACTCCTGTATACAACAACTTTTTGACACAAATATTGGGTAGCTTCCGGCAATGTGTCTAACATGGCTTATGGTAGATGTGTGTGGTGGTGGCAATATGAAAAATAATTTTTTTTACTGATTCTTCTCCAAAATTACATATATGTGACCACATATATGATGTGGGTTACTTCTAAGAAACTGAATGTCTGGAACTAAAACATATGATTTCCAGTCTAAGAATCTAATAATTTAGGTAAAAATATTGATAATGTGCTTCATGCGCTGAAGCATCGGGCCAAGCTTGCTGTGGCTGTGTGGGCACACCAGCTTCACCAGCCACAAAGGCAGTGCCTCTGCTCACTGTAGGAGTCAAATGAGGGACACCAGTGAGAAAGGAGAAAGACATGACAAAGCACTGGATCTGTAGCTCCCATGAGTCCCCGTATAATTATTTCCAGAATTTCTTTCATCCATTTGCTTTTCCAAAACCCTCAAATTATTTTGCATGCTAAAAAAGACCATCAACCCACCATTTTTCTGACCAGTTGTATTAGAGAACTGTGAATACCTTAGGTGGATTTCAGAGATGGGTTTGGTCAACTCTCCTCTTCCCTGTTTTATTAATCCATGATGTTCATTTCCTTAATCATGTAGAAATCAGCCCTCTAACTCCTCACTGTTTTTCACTGCAGGTGACAAGTGTTTGCCTGATCTTCCATATGACGCCAGTATCAACTATGAGAAGGAGAACGAACTCATGCAGACACATGTGATCGACCAGGCCATTAACAATGCCATCAGTTACCTGGGGGCAGAGTCCCTGCGTCCCCTTGTCCAAACACCACCAGGTGGCTCTGAGGTGGTGCCTGTCATCAGCCCCATGTATCAGCTCCACAAACCTCTTGGGGACAATCAGATTCGCTCCAACCTCCCTCAGGACGGCACAGTGGAAAACTTGTTGCTGCTTTCCAAAGCCAAGTCTGTCTCCTCTGAACGAGATGTCTCTCCCAGCAACAGCTGCCAAGACTCAACAGATACAGAGAGCAATAATGAGGAGCGCAGTGGATTGATCTACCTGACAAATCACATAGGTGCTCATGCTAGAAATGGCATCTCTATAAAAGAAGAAAACAGGCAATATGATGTCTTGAGAGCGGGTACTGACAATTCCCAGGATGCTTTCAAAGTGATCAGCAGCAATGGGGAGCAAGTAAGGGTTTACAAGTGTGAACACTGTCGAGTCCTTTTCTTAGATCATGTGATGTATACAATTCATATGGGCTGCCATGGATTTCGTGATCCTTTTGAATGCAACATGTGTGGCTACCACAGCCAGGACAGGTACGAATTCTCTTCCCACATAACTCGAGGGGAGCACCGTTTCCACATGGGTTAAAACACCGGCAGAGACCGAGCCTCAACAGCTGTGTTACTGGAGCTGCTCAAGTCATGACAGCAATAAAGCAAAGTCAGCTGGACAGTAAAAGTCACAAGAGAATCAGAAGTTCAGCAATGTTCTCCTACAAGAACAGGGGTTTCATTTTGGTAGCATGCATTGCAGCTCAGTTTTCTAAAATAAGTTTTTACTGAAAATGTTTGATCACCAAAAACCTTTAGTAATGTAAGTAGGAACTTTTGTAGTCACATAGCTGAAAACCCTTCCCTGAACTGAAGCTTCTTGCAAGCCCCCCTTGACAGAACTCCCAATCACGTGCAGGATGCTCTACATGACAAGGACACACCAGGCAGCAGTGGCCAGGCTTTCTCTCTCAACACCCTGAGCATAGGGCTCTTCTACCAGATGTGTATTTTTTTGATTTCTGGTATTATCTGACTCTTTTGAGAAGATTGAACTCAACTAAACATGGAGTGACGAACCTCAGATGACTTCATGGATAGCTGGGGTGGGATGGGACCACCCCCAGCCAGAAGGTTCTGAGTTGCTTTGGTGGTAAGAAGTAGAACATTTCCACCTGCAAGGGTGCTACTGGTATTTACATCACAATATGCCTTGTTTGTGTCACTACGCAGGCAAGCAGGAATGCAAAAGATAGAAGAAACACCCTTGTGATATACTCTGTGAAGTATGAATTGCATTTAATGTATAGAAAAAGAGTATTGTTGGCTCTTCTTTAAATAAATATTTTCTCTTCTTATCCAATAAACCCCCACTTTTTGTGTTAAGCAACCCCTCCTTTCTCTGCATATAAAAGTTACCACATATTTAATTTTTTCTTTCTCTTTTAAGTTTTAGTTATTTAGAAAAGTATGATGTACAGTTGAGAAAGTAGATAGGTGTATGTGTAGGGAGTCTCCTTAAGCACATTTCCCACATTTTTCTTTTTAAACTGTCTGGAAGATATCCAAATGTCCCTCTCTTAGATATAAAAAAAATCCCATTTTGTTTGCACAGAAGATGTCCTTTTGTAAATTTTGTGGCTTTACTCATAAGTGTTGCACTTGATTATTTTTAAAGCACTGAGATGAATTAAACCAGCCAGTCAAAATTTTCAGCTGTCTTCTTTTTTCCTGGCATTTGCCATTTAATGAGGGACCAAGGCCCACAGAGCTGTGGAGAGTCTTTACTTCCTACCCAACCAGTCATTTCACTAAGTGCTTTGAGTTACTTTTTCTTCAGTGGAACTAATCTTAAGATATTGAAAAAATGCTGGAGACCAGAGGCTGTAGCATTTTGCAGAGTGCAGAAAAGTCCACCAAAATCTTTCTCCATGGTGGGTTCTGCTGCAAGTACTGTAGCTTCAGTTAGACCAAAACTTCTATGACAAATAGATTTTAACTCCAAACATATCTGATAAAAAACCCTCTTTTTTAAAGCTTATACTTAGTTTCCTCTTCCAAATATTTAATTTTTCTCCCTGAACATCCTCATGCTTTAAGACTTGGCAAAAATAAACTTTTTGCAGTTGCATAAAAATCTGTCATTGCTACTGCAATATTTCCTGGGCAACATTCATAAAAATAACCCATCTTATTAATTTAAAAATACTTCCACTCTGCATAAGGAATGGATATTTTGCAATAAATACAGTCAAGTACCAAACAAGACTAGCAGTCTTGTCACACATTTACACATTTTCCATTCACAAGTGCATGTAAGCACACATATTTACTATTAAAAAGATTTGATGGGATCATGAACTGCTTGTACACAGGCCAATGTGGCCTGATACTACATTTGCAGCTATATTTGATAAACATTTCCTACATACACTTACTATTACAGGCATGCCAAGTTCCTTCTTCTGCTTTCACTTTTGCAGGTGTAGGTCAGGAGCAACAACACTGAAACTGAGGAAGGACACCGATGAAAAAATGAATCTCAAATGTGTTCTTGTACAACCTCAAGCCTTGGCTGTTTGTGCCAGGTGTGAGGCACTTGCTCCACTGAACACATGGGCGCGGTGGTGTTTTCACACTGAACAGACAGGAAAGCCTGATAATGTGGTGGCTTTGTCACCAGAGGTGAATGCTGGGTAGGAATGCCCATAGACTGGTACATACATCCACAGCAGGGAAAACACATTACTAATACATGTTATCCCCTAAAAATGAGCAGTGTGAACTGAGACCCAAAGGTGATCACCTCTATTCCCACTATTAGAATTCAGTTGCCTTAAGGGACTTTATTGATGCCCTGTAGTCCATCATCATAATTCAGCTGAGACTTTATTGCTTGTTACCTTCCAGCTCAAGAGGCTGTATGAGGGGTGGGCACAAGGAATCCCTGGCCACTTTCATGGCCCAGCCATGGTCTTGTCATCAATGCCTGCTACACATTCGCTTCAAGACAGACTGTGCCTGGCAACAAGGTGTTACCAAATATTTTGTATAGGAATGATCTTAAGAGGACTTTCCAGGGGGTAACTTACATGGATGAGTTTTGTTTAATTTATACCTTTCTTTAGGTATAGTTGGAATGGGTTCATTTTCCATAGCTAGTGGGGATACATGCAGCTGTTCCTACCCTCTCCAATTTTGATTGATGCCAAACAAGAGTGGACAAATTTCTAATCCCTGCTGCAATGTCCTGTGTGAGATAAGACATTGCCTGTACAGCAATGTTCTGCTTTTATTGCTCTTAGACCTCCTTCCTGTTCTTAGGTTTAGGTCACTGTATCCTCCATGTTGTATTTTTTCAACCCTTCGTTTTAAGACTTCCACCGGTTTATAGTGGAGAGGGACAGCAGTGCACTCAGGTGGTTTTGTTTCTTTGCCTTTACCAAAAACCAACACAAATAAAGCCACATTCATGAACCGTGTAAACAAGCACAGCTCCAGCAGAGTTCGAGTATGCCTCAAACACAGCTTTGAAAGGTGATTACTGATTCCTGTGTAGGTTTCCTACCTTCACCACATCTCTGTGCACACACACGTGTCTGAGTCCCCGTGTCTCTCCTCTTGTTGACATGCACATGCCCTCTCTGCAGCTTTGTGTATCATTTTTAATATACATTTGTATGTGTGTGTGTGTGTGTATATATATATATATATATATATATATATATATATAATGATTTGTATGACATGATGATGCACTGTCACTCACAGTGGGTTTGTTTCCTGGCTCTGGAGTCTTCTTATTTATACTATAACAGAATATGTTGATGTTGTATAATAAACAGTACAGTAGTATAAGTAAGTATATTAGGACACTGTGTATCAGGGCATAGTCTAAAGGCAGAGCAAATGGCATTCTCTGTTCACTAAAGGGCTTTTTTTAGGTTTGCTTTTTTTCCTGTGTTTTTCTCTTTTGAACAAAATAATTTTCAATTTGTTTAGAAACAAGTGGTTCATTAATTTTATTTGTGAACATATGCAAGGATGGCATGAAAATAGGATGTTGTGTCTGTGTACATTGAAACAAACTGTGCCCTCAGAAAAGTTTAGTGTAATCTTTTTTCTCTTTTTTTGCTATGGTGCAATATGCTGATATGGCTTAGTTGACCTTTAAAATAAGTAAATATGTGAGTGGTTTTAAGTTTATATCTGTTTTAAAAAAGTAAAACATAATTGTTTCCCATTCTTTCCCCAGACACCGCCTTTTCTAATAGAAAAAGTTGTATTTACACCTTTTTTTTTGCTGTGGTTTTATATTGTAACTTCATTTTCTTTGAGAATATTGTATTTAAAAAGAAAAAGCAATTTCATAAAAATTGGAAATGTTGTTAAATTATGTCTGCAAACTGAGATGTATCTTTTGAGACAAGAGAACAAGATAAAAACCCCAAGCCCCAGATTATTTTTGCCACTCTCTTGGTGGGTGAAGGAGGCGTTGGGCACAGCTGGAGGTTCTGTGTCTCTTGGTGGTGACTGTGTGGGAGGGGACACAGAGTAAGGTAAGGTGCAGGTAGACAGAGCCCCATGGGAAGTCTTTCCATGTTGTCCCTGCACCACAGTGAGTCCCTCTGTGCTGGGCTCACAATCCAATCTCCCTGGCCATAAAAAGCCAAGCCCACCCTGCCCTCCTCCACTACGTGAGGCAGCCTTGCTCAGCCAGCTCCAGTGAAGATCAGGTCCTGAACTGGCCAACTGCTATCCATAGTGTCCCTGCCCATCCCAATTACCCAGGTCCTGCAAGCAGCTGACTTTGAGAAGTGCTTGCCCTCCAGCCCTCTCCTCACACCCTTCTCTCCCACCAGTCAGATGGAGTCATTACAGAATACAATTACTTCTGCATGTAGAGTCATGGTAATTCAAAATAAAACACAGAGAAATTATTTCTACTATTTGTCATAACAAAGGTGATTTCTCTGCGGGTGTCCCTGTTTCCTTCGTATTCCAGCACAGTAAATTTCACATCACATATTTAATGCAAACAAGAGTTGGTGTTTTGCTCAGAAAAGGCATAATTTATAAAGTTTCAGAAATATTTCCATTTGTTAAACTGTATTATTATGAAAAAAATGAGATTTAAAAAAAAGAAAAACAACCCCAGAACAAACCCTAATGGTACTGCAATAATTCTTTTACAGGTTCCCAAAATCGAAATTTTCCTTAAGTTCCTTAAGTTTTTGTGATATAGTTTCATCATAAACTATGACTACATAATATAAGAAGGAGCTAACATCCTAGTTTCTTTGTTCCCCATCATAGCTGTTTCTCAGTAAATGAAACAAACGATAGATTGTTTCAGCTGTTTCAGCTGGTGACTTTTCTCCAAAACAAATATGATCTGTTCAATAATAATAATAAATACAAATATAGACCAAAAGTAATATTATCAATCAGTGTTACTAAATCCTTGAGCTAGAGACATCCGCAGATTTAAATGCAACTTTGTGTACCTAAAAATCTGTTCTGAGTCTCTTAAGTTTCAAAGACTTCCTTCAAATCAACATATTAATATTTTTTCCTACTCCAATTGCTTGATTAAACAACATCAGAAACTGTGGCAGGTGCCAAGATACAAATTGTTACACAGACAAAACCTACAGCTACCAGGGGTGAGTATTTTCATCCTCAAGTGCCCAGACTGGATTCCCAATACATACACAGGCATCAAAACACCAAAACAGCATCAAACTGTGCTCAACAAACAATGTTTTTGAAATCAAGGAATACACTAAAGGACAAACAAATACTTTAGAGATACCAAAATGAGAACTCGGAGCCAGACCTGGAGTACGTGGATCTGAGAATGCAACAATTTCCTGGCTTTTTGATATTGTGCGTGTGTGTGTGTGTGTGTGTGTTTGTGTGTGTGTGTGTGTGTGTATGAGAATCACTCCATGTCTTACTTGGGGAAAAGGAGTTAGAAATGCTCCTGCTTTGCCAATACACTGAGGATATTGCACTGCTTTTATCAGCTTGCGAGATGGTCAAAGTAAAGGAAAAGCTTTCACTGAAAGCTTCATGTTTCAGCAGCAGCACTGACAGTTGGAAAACTGAAAATGTAGCAACTGGGAAATCAAAATATTTGATTTCTGAACAAACCATTCATGTCTCTCTTGTGGATCAGATCTTCAGGGCATCCTTCCCTGCTACGGGCCAGCCAGAAAGTGTCCACCAGCATGAAGCACGGGAAGCTTCTTGTCTGGAAGGAAAACTGTACATGAGAACAAATTCTGGTCAAAATGCATCATGAAAGACAAAAATTCCTCAGACCTGGCCTATGGAAGGCAACAGAAGTTTAATCTTAACAGGAATCCATTATCTAATTTCTAAATTTTGATGCTTCTTTATTTTGTCACACAGACTTTGACTTTTCAGGGCTGATGAACTGAAGTCACTGGCAGCAGTAGACATGCAGCATTTCTGAAATCCTGCTGTAATGGCCAGTAGATGAGCATGCAGAAAACAGGAAGAATAAAAATTTGCAAAGTTGCACTGAAAATAGGATAGATGGAAGTGAGAAATCCTAAGCCAGGCCTCAGACAGCAGGAGTTAATCACATTTAAACAAAAAAGTCTGCACAAGCATGACTGAAACCTCTTGCCAAATGAACAAATCCCTGTCAACTGCAGTGAGATTCCTGCTGCATTTATTACTAAATTTTTCTTTTCTTTTCACATAGAGAAAGGTCTCTTTAAAGCAATACCAGGACATGGAACAATTCCTGGTTTTATCTGTCCTGACCACATGTATGAAACATGTGAATGACAGAAGGCAGCTGCTGCTGTTCCTGCCACTGGTGGCGGCTGCAAATCACACAAACCAACGCCTTCCTGTCTCTTGGGAGAGAAGTGAAGGTTCTGGTTTATGAGCAGTTAGAGAAGAAAAAAAGCAAAAAAAAAAAAGTAGAAAAAAATCTACACCTTGCAGCAGACAGTGAGCCAGGGGCTGGTGGGGGTGAGGAAGTTAATCAGCCCCAAGCAGGCTGTTCGGGATGAGGCCAAACAGATGGCTCGTCTCTGAAACGGCAAAACGGGAAGCAGATGTGGCCACCGCTTCTCCCCATGTATAACTGGGAACCAGCCGGTTGGAGAGGAACTTTGCATAACAAGGATAATTTGGTATCAAAACTGTCCCTAGAAGTGATCTGAATGGATCTGGGTGTAGTTGACAGTTTTCACTTCTTATTTCCCACTCAAGGTTCAACCAGATTAAATCTTAAATGTGACCCAACTGCTTGCCTGGGGTTGGTCTCAGCTCTCTTCTAGGGAAACCTCTGGTGGGAGTCCTCAGGTCTCCACTGAAGCTTTCCGGGCTAAAACCCTGATCTCTGTACAGTCAGTTGACATTTTAGTGACCAATTTCAGCATACTCTGATTTTTCAGTCTGAAGTCCATAAACTTTCCAACAAGCAGCAGAACTGACCTTGAGCTCATCTCCTCTATTTGCACACATGAAAACTCATAGAGACTGGATACAGGAATGCCATGAGCCAGGGTTAACATCCTCTGTAATCTCTTTACCTCTAAGAACACAGACAAGGGCCCCAGAGGAGTCTGGCATCCCTTCCTGGGGAGAGATCATCTGCCTGGGGGAGCAGCAATAGGAGCCCCTGGCTGCAAAGTCTCAACATGTCAGAGCCTTTGCACCTGCCAGCCCTACATGCACTTTACCAAAATAACTGGGGAGATAACCTGAGTATCGAGAGGGCAGTTTAAAACAGAGATGGGATGCATACTCCAAGTAAAAGAGGGGTTTTTCTTTTTCTCTGTTTTGTTTCAAAGGAGATACTAATGTTAATTTGACTAAAGCTTTTACTTTATAGTGTCCCTGTTGTGTTGACATGTATTAAAGAAACTACAGCCTTAATATGTCATATAAATCAGAAGAGAGATACACAGAGCTCTTAACATTAACGGTTGTTCAAATCTGGATTCAAACACTCCAGGTTTATTTCACTGATAGTTGCAGTGTACAAAAATATACCTTTATCACCTTACAGAGATTCCTTGGCGTAGCTGTGAGAGAGAATATAGACTTACTCTCCATTGTGTTGAAGAAAAAGTAAAGGGTGTAAGTACTTGCCAAAAACATATTTGTTGACAGTAACCAAAGCCATGTTACATGAATTTCACTTTTTTTAGCACAGCACATAAGAAATTTACTTCCCCAAGTGCAGCTCTGAAACATTTACAAACTTTTTATTTTTGCTTTGCATCCAGTCACTTAGTTCCTGGCTAATAATATAGATAGTGTTTTATTTGCATAGTCTAGCAAATGCACATGGGAATTGTGCTGAGCACTCACATGTATGTAGGGGATTTTTGGACTCATTAAGTATTGGTACAGATTAGAATAGTTACTTCTGCTTTGGAAACATTTGTCTTGCCACCTCTCTGTAGTCAAGGCTGAGACACCAACCAATCTTATAAGGTAATTATATTATGATATATAGGTACAAACCTGGCAAGAGAATTTCTTCTGCAGGAACCAGGGCAAAGCTGAGTAAGTGAGAATACTCAGGCTCCTGAGGAACACCCAGCACCAACAGATCCTGCAGCTGCTTCTCCCTGAATCACAACTGCATCAAGTTTAACTCACCTTTAAACAAAGGTGGGATCCTGATCAGTAGGAAAAGAAGGGGAAGAAAAGCTCAAGTGATCTTAGGAAAAGAGTGAAATGCATGTGTTAATAGAACAAGTCATCTAAAATTATGCTTTTTCAATTGAATTCCAAGGCCAGGCCAGGAGAAGGAGATTACTCAGGCATCTGCCTGAGTTTCATTAACTACTTCTTGATAGCTTAACCATTGGTCATTGAAGGTAGGAGCAAATGTACCAGAAGTGATAGGCAGACCAGAAAGGAAATGAAGGGTGGTAGAAGATTGGGTGGAAAATTTAACATATCAAGGCCTGCAGTGAAGAAATTACTCTCTAGCATAAAGGTTATTACCATGGAATTAAGAAAAGCCAAACCCAGTGCATTTCAGGGGGGAAAAAAATCTACTTTTCTTAATGGCTGCATGCCTATTACAGTGCCTACTATACTATGGGAGAGTTGTCCTCTTAATTATCCTTAAGGCTGAAACCAATTTCTGAACTAAAACTATTCTTCTATTTGGATCTTAGTGACAACTCCCTACCCCCCATCCCTGCCAAGTCCAGGCAGCCAACAGGGGCTCCCAATATACATTCACACTTCCTTTTTGTCTTCAATACCTGACAAAGCAGAGAATTACATGGTAATTAGTCCTTTTCAACAATTCCTTTGATGCAGTCATTAATTTTAAAAAAATTTTCTTTCCTTACTACTCCATTCTCCGGAGATACAGAGTTCTGGAGAATACCCATTCTTGTTTCTAATACAGCAGGTGTGTAGCTCTGTTGACTTTGGGATGAGTGTGCATACATGTGCAGAAGATTACAAGTGGAAATTACTTTGAACAAAAAGTTCTTCCTGTCATCTTTAAATTTATTCTATAGTTTCCAAAATTCAAGATATTTTTTCTGAAAGCTTGTAAACAGCAGCACTAGTGTAAAACAACTACATCCTTCCCTTCCCTGAAAGGGAAATTGAAGGACAAAATGCTCTCTGAATTCTTTATGCACGCTCGTGCAATAGGTTTTTGACAAAAATCAGGATTGGGAGCCAGGTCTTCTAATACTTCCTTATTCTCCAGCCAAATATTAGGCTTCCTCTTTGGTGGACAGTAAACTCAGGAAACCCCACTTGCAGACCCTTGCTAAGAGTTGAAAAAAGGACACAGAACTAAGAAGTCAGGCTTTACATTATATCAAAGTATGTATTTGTGTGTATTTGTGCACATGTACTATGTGTGTAAATACTACACATCAATCTAATTCAAAGTATTCAATACTTTTTATCTTTTTAACCAAGAGCTTCCAGCTTTCCTTCCACTTCTTTGTTAATGAAAACATCTTATGTTGCCTAAATTCACAGAATATTTTGACCAAACATATCAAGACACATAATCTGTTCCATGATTAGTTGTTGAAGTTAGACAGTTTTTGCCTTGCAAATGTCTTTAAATGATGCACAGATGAAAAAGGAAAACAATATTGGGACAGGGGCTCTCTATGTGCTGTACAACCCTGCGAGCCCTCTCTCTGTTTTTCTACAGATATGTAATATTCTGCTCAGATATCTCTTTTATGGTGACTAACCCATTTAACAAGTTGGGATGCTTTTCTAAGCTTTCAAAAACACAACACAAAATTACCCCATTTGCCCTCTCAACAGTTTCAGGGAAGAAACTAAAAAAACTCAACAAACAAACAAACAAACAAACAAACAAAAAGAAAAGCAACAACAAAAAAACCAGTCTATGAGGGCTTTAGTTAGAAGCTCATTTGCAACTGAAAAGATGAGGCTCGCCCAAACCTTGCACAAATAGGAATGTGCAAAATAGAAACTTCAGATAAGCTGTGGAAAGAGGGTGGGATTTCCAGAAAATAGGGAAGGACTTGTTACACCCTCCTTGTCTAACTTTGCAGGATCACCACAGCTTCTCTGGAGAAACAGTATGTGCCGAGGGGGAAGGCGAAGAGCTTCCTTTTGCTTCTGCTTCTCCTGTACAAACTGCTTGCCTAATTTCCTTTGCAATCAGAGAAATATTCGACTCAAACCCCATCATTTCCACATCTTACTCTGCTGTGTGCTTTTGCTACAAAGTCTTCTCCTACTTCCATAATTTTATATCATGAATATTGTCCCAGGACCCTAGTTCTTCTCAAGCCCAGGACTGCACTAGTGCTAAGCAAGTTAAATCCTTCAGGGCAGGGGGAAAAGGAAGAGGCTGGAGCCACTCAGGCCCACAGTACACCCTGACAAGTTTGCTAGCATGGGGTTAGAAAGGAAATGCCTAGAAGAAACAAATGTCAGGAAGTTTGGTGGCAGCAGGGAGGTAAAAAGAACTTTAAACCAGATTAAAAAAAAATACTCAGGGGGGCAGGGGAGCGAGGGTGTTAAAATACGAAAGATAATTTCTTCACGAAATTGCACTTCTTGGCTTCTTTAGACTAAGCCTGCCTCTGCACCAGGAAAATACTGAGAGGAATGAACCTAGGCTTAAGAAACACTGGCTTCTGCTTTTCGAAAAAGTTTCACAGCAGTGATAAGGAAAAAAAATATAAATAATACTTCAGTCCTCACATGCAGTCAGCGCACAAAACGTGGGCCTGAAAAGAGCTACCTCAAAGATGAATATTACAGAGAAGGGATTTCTCGTTTTTATGATAGTTGCATATCAGTTTCAATTTTAATTATGTATCAGGAGAAATACAAGAAATGGGGACTTTGGATTGATCTAAGATCATCTCAGAAAACTACACAACAAATTTCTGGACCCCACAGAGTACCTTGGCCTTTAGGCACAAAAATTAAGTACAGGATCCGAGAGTGCAACTCTTCGTCTTGCTCGGCAGGCCAGCTGCGTTCCATGGCGCCAGCCCAGAGGCCACCAGGAGATCCAGCAGCCATCGGCCTCAGAGAGATTTCAGCAGCAGCACGCCCAGACCCGCGGGACAGACCAAGAGGGCGATGTTAGCACCATTTTCTTTCCCTTCCCTCAGGCGATTGCTCTTTAAGGAAACACTCCCTTCGAAAAAGGGAATTGCAGGAGCATTGGGCTTTCCCTCGACCATCCATGCTGCCGGTCACACTGTGACGTTGCCTTTCCAAGGATTTGCTGAGCGGTGCTGTGTGGAAGACCAAATCTGTAGTCCAGAAATTTGTTGGCTCAACAGAAGGGATGGCTGAAACAAGCTGCCTGGCAAAGAGCGTGCGCTTCCTGTTGTTGGCAGAAAGCGAGACTGAACGCCGTTCCCCCTTGCTTCCTTTAAAAACAGTGCCAGGAATTGATGTAAATTGGCTTCAGAGCATCCGACCCACAGAGCAGGGAAGTGAGAAACTCTCCGGGAGACAGAGCAATATTAGCCATCTCTGTCTGAATATAGACGGGGTTTTAATATCCTTGATCAGTGATTTTCCCTTGAAACGTGCTCAAGGGGCTGAAGCCTTCAGTGGCTCCAGAGAATTATTTCTCCAGAGAAATCAGTCGAGTGGTCTCTTCTGCCACAAAAGCTCCACACCACCGGGCACGCTGCCCAGACAGCTCAGCCAAGCACTGGCAGAGGGATCACCCGAAAAGTTAACTCCTCGCCCAGCACAAAGGAATCCTGTCAGGGGCATCGGGAGAGGCTCCTGCACTGCTGGGTACAGGCGGAGCTGGTGTTTGACCCTGCTGCAAGAACACAATGGTTTTTACTTCTGAGACAATTCTAAGAGGGCAGCAAATGTCATTTACTATCAACCAAAACTCAAATGAATTGAGACTTTTGAGTTAATTGGACTCAGTTCCTGTTACCTGTTGTGTATCTACAGTCAATGCATTTTCAGGGTCTTGTATCTCCTCATTTATAATGTTATTAAAATTTCCAAGGTCAAGGATCAGTTTATATTCAAATGCACTGTTTTTCACCTCTTTTCCCAGCCTCAGATGACCTGAGACACGAAGTAAAATTAAATCTTTTAGAATCCTACCTTTGTTTAATAGGAAGTTCTATAAGTGTCAGACATCCACTCTCGCAGCTCCTCCCAAAAAATCTTAAAAATCGAAGTCGCCCAACAACAACAAAAAAATACAATAATTAATAAAAGTCCAGTGGCAAGTCATTAACATTGGATGATTTAAAGTGACAAAACAAGGAAATAATATTTACTACTCTTGGGCTTTCCTTAAGAATTTGGAAGGACTTCTTTAGGAAAAGAACTCCATCTGGTGGCAGGCTACAAAAAAAAGAGCAACTCAAACATCACAGCTGTGCTCTGCTCCCTGGAAAAGACAGCTATTACTGGACATAGAAGAGGAGTCCTGGGGGTAACTATTTCTTCATAAACTTCTAGGATTTATATAGGATAGACTGAGCAAGGCATCTTTCAGGTTTTTCCTAAATGCAAGCAGAGCTAAAATTTTTGAGCACACCTGGCTTCAATATCCTGCTGCACAATTTCTGCTGCTGACAGCACTGTGTGAGGCATCCCCAGCCTGTGGAAGTTGAGGAGCAGCAGTGCCAGTGCCACCTGCATCTGCAGGCATATGTGTCCAGGATACTGGGATTCACCCACAGACAATAACTACATTTCTTGCTCCCTAGTGATATAAATAAGGCAGCACTGCTTTTCCACTGCTCTAGGGGCAATAAAGTTTCTCAAAACATGGATATTTTAAATGGGGTTGTTCTACAGACAAAAGGTAACATTCCCTGGCATGAATTCCCCCTACTCTGGGGTGACTAGAGGTGTAAGTTACAGTACCATGACTATCTGGTGAGTTGCAGTACCACAACTATTTTTAAAAGCACATGATAAATAGTTTTCATGAATGAAACCACAGTGGAGCAATCCCAGCGTGCTCAGCCTAGTCCTTTCTGAGACATTTACAGACAAAGGGTTAGTGTGTATTTAAGCAGATGACAGCAAAATCTCCGAAAATTTCATCTCCTGTTTCTTTGATGCAAAACTTTTGGTTTTGGAATGATTTCTGATATCACAATGTTTTAATTATCACATTTAATTTTTTTCAGTCAGATCTCAGACTCACTGTCATATGACAGTAAGGCACCACATTAAGCACAGTGAAACCTTTTAAATTTAGCATTAAAATCACTGAAGAAAAAAAAAATCACAAGGCATGTTCAGAAAATAATGAGCTGATCACAGAATTGTCACTACAAGCTTCTTCTTTCTCTCCAGTTGTAGCTATGCCAGCCCAGAGGTTCTATGACCTGCTTGAAAGTGGAGTTATCTTTTTCTGTTTTATGCTATCACCATTAAATTTATGTTTTTATGCAAGATTAAGCCATCGACAGGTATATGAAAAATATATAATCAATGACAAAACAGTCTGAAAGTATATGTTAATATATAGTTAGTATGTGTTAGTATATGTTAATTTTTGTCTTTACGTGTAATGGATCTCCCCACCTGCAGTACTTTTCCATTTTCTCTGTTGATTCTGCTTGAGTTTTCTTTTTTATTAAGAGAAGCTGGCACCAGAATAGCTTGCAGACACCAGCTTCCAGAGTTCATGCCCTTTCTGGAAAACAATTCTCCATCACTTAAGAAAAATCAGTAATTGCTAGAATGATATGTAAATGGGTATATCCTTCACTACACCAGATCTATATCCATTCCGCAGTGCAAGTAATTGGTATATAAAAATACAAGTGAATTCAAGCTCCCTATGTTAATACCTACTTCTCTTCTTTTTTCTTTCCATACTTGGTAAAAAAAAAAATCCACAGGTCAAATTAGTTCTTCTTCAGAACATTGAATTAAGTATGTGATCACGAGCCATTTCATAACAACTCTTGTAAGAAATCTCACTGGTTACATCAGACCAGCAGGGAGAAACAGTCACTAGTTGCAAGTGTCACAGAATAAAATTACTAATTTGGGAAAAGAGAAAACAGGCTTGTAGGTCTTTACCAACACTGAGGAATATTTGGAACTGGGGATATTTATTAATCAAAACGATCCTGCACAACAGGTTTAGGTGGAACTTCCCCAGCTGGCAGAGACACACTTGACTTTAGCTGTAGGCAAAAAGTTATAAAGAGACAGTTTAACTAACACTAGGAATTGAAAATCATAAAAAACACTCTAAACTTAAAAGCAGAAGCCTAGGCAATTTAATTTTATTGCATTTTAACCCATAGTACAGAACTCAAAACCTGTAAGAATTGGGTAGGAACTTTCAAAAGCTGCTGCCCAGAATTTTGTGATCTACTTCTGAAAAGAAAAAAACCAGCTTTCTTTTTTCTTTTTACTCCCTGTGAACACACAATTGTTTCAGAGCCATGCATTAGCATGGCTCAAAGCCAGTGTTTCAGAGCAGTGCATTTGCAGGCTGGCCATCATTTAATTCTTGGTGCTCAGGTGCTTCCATTTTACAACCCAGAGAGAATTTCAGATTGCAGCATGCCAACTCCAAAACCAGGCAAACTAATCTGAAACTGGTTTTCTATCAGCACAATTTAGGGAAAGCCTGAGTTCCTGGGATTTTTTCTCATGTGGCTTTGGTGGAAAGCCTCAGGGCAGCCTGGCTGTGTTTGAATTTGCTGCAGCCATAGCCAAAGGAGGATGTGATGAGAGGCAGAACAGAACACAAGATGCCACCCTACCCTTGACCACTACAAACCCACCCAGATCAAACAGAGGGGCTCTCTGGGGCTTAGGGTGTTGTTTGAGACCAGCTCAGCTGCACCCACGCTCATGGTTGTGCTGCTACACCCAAATCACATCCACAGCAGCCTTGTCCCTGCTTAAGCTTGGACAGTTGAAGGTTCCCTTTTTCTGTTCCCCCCCTTGCCTGGGTGAAGAAAGGGCAGTTGTTCCCCTTTTTCCTCAGTGACCTACAATGAGGAAGCACTGCATCATCTCTCCCCCAGCCAGAAACCAGATCTGGTATCTTTACAGCATCCCTGCAGCTTTCATTCACTTTTCTTCAGCTTCTGGAAAAGCTTCTGGACTCTCAGCTTCTGGAAAAGAACAATATTGCCTTTTGCTTACTGCTCCATCTTTGTCACCAGAAAACAACTCAATATTCCTTTAGAACAGGTTATGTGCTTTGGTAATATGAGAACATGGACGCAAGACACACTTGCTCTGAGTTTTTCTTGAGATTATGAAGATAGAAATTACTGAATCATTTTAACACCTTTTCCCAGTTAGTTGTAAAGCCATAATCAAAGTGCATTAAGAGCCAAACAACAAGGCATGTCAGAGATTTCACTTGGGTCTTTCCTGCAGCAGACAATGGATTCATTGGTGACTATTAGTGATGGAAGAGGAGGGGGGCTCCTCTGTGTAACTTTGCTGCTGAAACCAACTTGGGCAAGATGGGAAAGCGCAGCAACTTCAGAACAGCTTTGGAGCAGAGTAGGACTGACCATGGGCGCAGAGTGGTAGATGAACTTTTCGGTGTATTGTTCATTTTTAGCAGTTTCATCCCTTATCACTGATGGTCCACTGAAGAGACATGAGACCATGGAACTGATCAGAAGTCTAACCTACAGGAAATTATTAAAAGGAGTGGAAGGGTAATATTTTTTTAGTGCAGGTAGTATTGTAGTGCCAAATGAGGACACATCTCAACTGTTTCAGGTACCTGCTACAAAGGGATGATTAAACCTTTCCCCATGTCTGTGGTGTGAGCAATACACACTGGATAAGGCACAGAACACTTGCATCACAGTAACAAAGATGAGATGTTAGGGAAGAATTTTACTCACCTTTAGTTCTTGCTAAAGAAGAATCCAGGCAAGAAAGCCACTTATTAATAGCTAACCCTAAACATTTACCACTCTGTATTTGCATCATGGCATCTACTGAATACACCAAGTCCTGAGTGTGGTCATATCAAGGGTATGGAATTCCATCCAAAAAGCTTTTTGTAAGTACTGAATGTTTTTAAAGAACAAACCAGGCAAAACACACACCAGGAATCACAAAAAATAATTCACCTTACAGAAAGTGGGAATTTGAGGATTTCTTATGGTCCTTTCCAGACCCAATAACTGTGTGATAATGCTAATTTGGCTTCACAGCTATGACCCAAGTTTATATGAAGTTTCTTACCTAATGGGACCAAAAAAAGTACTGGAGACCTATTGGTACTACACCTGTTTATATCTACAGCAACATACATAACTGATTTTCTACAGGTAAGATACAGAACGGTAAAATATTAAAAAGCAAGGCTAAGAAATGGGCACTTTGGGAATATTGGGAATATATAAAAGGAAAGTGCCTTCTTTCAAAAGGACAATCTTAGTGATGCTCTTAAGAGGCCCGTCTGGTTCCATCCACTCACCATTAGTAGGTAAAGATCATTTCTGCCTCGTCAGCTTTTTCCCCTACATGTGTTGGCAGTTTTCTGTAAATGAAAATCCCCCTGGGGACTTCATACAGCTCTGAGACAATTTAGCTAACTCAAATCCAAGATGCACTAAAAGTCTGAACTGCCTTGTTTATTAATAAGACCTGACTTTTCCAGGACTGCAATTATTTACCTTTAAAAGAAACTGATTATGCACCCAATGTTGCTGAACCACAAAACCAGAGTCCTGCATTTCTTCTTCCAAAGATCAGCCAGCCAAAAAGAATAAATAATGCAGTACATAGGTTTCTGCATACACTAAACAGATCTATTAAAGTGCATTTATCTGCACCATTTCCCTTAAATTACAATCATGCCTTATTTCTGTGCAATTTTCTGTATTTTGTGAAATTGTGTTCCTAGCAGTCGAATCGCTGCACGGTGGCACTGTTACAGAGGGTTATGAAACTCATCTTGGGCTGACACTACAAGTCCTGCTGGCTCTGAGTTCTGCAGCAAAGCCCAAGGAATGCTACATGGCTGAAGAGATGGTCATGTCACCTGCGTCATGAATAAAACACAGTAAATTTTACCTAATGTTCCTTTTCACTATTTCTATGTGTTTCCTAAAAAACCAACCAAATAGAAAAAGGCACGTTCATGTAATTCTTGTAATGAATAACCTAAAAGATAGGAGGAAGAACAGCCTTATCTGGTTCTACCTTTTATCTCTTTGACAAGTTCCACGTTGCAGGAGACAACTAGAGAAGCACAGAACTTTTCTCCGAGTCCTTGTCACCTCAGGAGGAGCTTTATTCTCTGTCACCATGTGGATTCTCAGTGGTCCCCCCCTGTAGAGCACTTACATTAAAATGTGAAAATTCAGGTACAGAGACAGCCACAGAATGCTCACACAGCACACCAGAGTAATTCCCAGCATAAATAAGACAATTATTTAAAAATATATATAAGGCATTTATTAACCCTTGAGCAACTCTTTATTTGACTACACAATTAAAATTCTCTGGTGGTTCATTCACTTCCATGAACAACGAATTTAAAGAAATGTTTGGAGAAAGCAAAAATCTTACCTATTATGTGTTGATAAAATCAACCTATTATGTGCTCTCCAAAACTGAACTTGTAAGAATAGACTTAATCTCATAATCTTTAACCAAGTGGCACAAAAGTCAATTGGTTTGGACCACATCACACATTTATTCTTACAAAATAATTTAATGATTCTACTTTCACTATTTCAAAAATGAAGATAAATTCCCATACCTGAATTCTTATATCTCTGCAAAACAATTTCTGATATATATTGGACTTGAGTAAAAACATGAGCTATGAATAAAATGGAATTGTTTGTTTAAATCAGGATAAGCTCTAAGAAATTCTAAGCCTTCCAAATTATTCTGGATTCAAGGTTCATTATAGTCTCCTGGGCCCTGTAGTTTCCAAATGTCTTTAAAAAATGCTAGTTCATCCAGTTTTACAGGAATCTGAGAAAGAACAGCTTTTTCCAATAGGAGAAAAAGTTCTTTAGAGAAGCTGAAAACAAAGCACAGACAGCAGAGCAGCCAGCTCTGCCACACTGACAAAAGAATCCAAAGGAAAGATTTCCATTTATTTTCCTTTCAGGGGCAGCTGTGCTCAGCCAGGAGGCTAAGACAGGTTATGTGAATAAAAGACTGTGCATTCTTTCATGCCTCAGGAATGGATGCCAAGTACAAAATAGCCAGGAATTTTACCACTTATGCACAATGACTTTTTAAGGAGCAGTGGAACCCAGGAGGTACTGAGACATGGGATTCCTCCTTCCTGACCACTAGAACCCAGCATTCTTGGAGTAAGGCATCTTCCATCTTAATTTGATGGATGCAGCTGCTGCTTTTCCTGCTTGGGGGTCCAGCCAGGAGTGAGGCTGAGCTGCTAATCCAAACCAGTGGATACAAAACCACACACACAGACAAGGGCGGAGCAGTGTATTTCCTAGCACACACACACACACACACACACACACACACAAAATACACTCTCAAAAACCCATCCACAGCCCCACCCTGTCCATAGATTCAGCCTCACAACACCTGAGGTATGTGACACAACCCCCACAGCCTCCAGTTTGACAAGGACACTTCACCCATGGAGTCTTCAGATACTGCCACAGGATTTAAGTTTACCAAATACCCATGCCCAGACCCTGAACCCACTTATCCTGTCACTGGGGGTCTCTTTCTAAATCCTGTTTTACGTCCTTGCCAGCTTGTCCAACCTTTAGTTTGGCAGAGAGTTTTGGATCCCTACAGCACCCCATTGCCCACACTGGCTACCCCATGGCTGGGCCAAGATACTGAAGCCCCTGTGACCCATGGCCTCTTCTCCACCTGCCAGTGTCCAGACCTCCCCATAAAACACCCCCACACATACTGATGTAGCACAGAAAGTAAGGTCAAGCAGAAAATCATCAGAAAAATTTTTAATGAGAAGCTGGGATTGACTGTAGTGATGAGTAAAAAGGCTGTCTGACAAGAGCAGTGCTCAAGAGGCCTTCCTCTTTGCCCCCCTTCCATTTTTCCATACAGGTCCGCATCCACCTCTGCCATCTCCTTCTGCTCCTGTCTCCTGCCAAACAAAGCACTTCCAATTACTCTTCCTCATCCATCCATTTTGCCATATCCCTACCCAAAATCGGTATTTCTGCTATTACTTGGATCCCTTACTGATACAGCATGGTGGACCTTACAAGATTTCCCCAATATTCCTTTCAATTATTCGTGAGGTTTGATAACCTTTCTCTTGAAAAATCAGTAAAATCTGTCCATCTCTCCCAGCAATCCGTAAATTGTGTCAGCCTCTCAATGCCACTACTGTTCAGCAATTTCTCATATCAAGACCAGCAGTTCCTCATGGTCTTTTCAGCTGGCAAAGCCTCAGTCGGAGCCTGGACATCTGCCTGCATAACATAAGGAGGTTTAATTCCAGGACAGAAACAAATTAAGTGCAGATGCACTAAATTGCCACAAGTTTAATACGTGGCAGTGATGAAGTCCTAAATGGGTCTGTGAAAGACCTGTGATGCAGCTCATCTGCCGCAGCCAAATGTCTGGTTCCAGGTTTCGTAGAGCTCCAGGTCCTTTGGAGACACACTGGGCCGCACCGTTTTCAGGGCACTCTCAAAGTCCTGGAAAGAAATGGGCCGTACCTGGTCTGGTGAGATGGTTGCAATGTCCATGGACTGCAGACTGCGGATGGGGCCCAGAGAAGCTTCCCGACACAGCTGTGTCATGTCTGCCCCAGAAAACCCATCGGATTTCTGGACTATGAGTTTGATTTCCTCTTCATTTAGAGAGCAGTGCTCCTTTGCCATCAGCTGGGTGACAATCTGCTTCCTAGCAGAGGCTTCTGGGAGAGGGATGTACAGTCTCTTCACCAGTCTCCTTCGGGCAGCTTCATCAATTTCCTGGGGTCGATTTGTTGCTCCAACCACTAGGATACGATCTTCAGAGGAGGTTGCTGCCCCATCTAACTGTACCAGAAATTCAGTTTTTATTCTCCTGGATGACTCGTGCTCCCCTTCTCCGCGTTGGGACAACAGGGAATCGATCTCATCAATGAAGATCACTGCTGGCTGCTGACACCGTGCCACAGCAAACAACGCACGGACCATCTTCTCCCCCTCACCCACCCATTTGGAAGTCAGAGAGGAGGCACTGATGCTAAAAAAAGTTGCTCCAGACTGGCATGCGATGCACTTGCCTATGAGGGTCTTGCCAGTCCCAGGAGGGCCAAAGAGAAGAATTCCTTTCGGAGGACCACGCAAGCCGGTAAAGATGTCCGGTCTCAGCATGGGCCACACCACTATTTCTTTTATGGTAGCTTTGGCAAACTCAACTCCAGCAATGTCATCCCAGCTGACCGGAGGCCCGTGGTCCATGATCTGGTGCATGATAAGCTCAACCATTTTTGGTTCTATGTTTTTCAGCCTTTCATCCACAGGCAGCAATAGGTCTGTTGATTCCTCAGCGTGAGGTTTGCACTGTGCTCCTCCATTTTCACTTCCCTCTTGTTTCGGAACTGGAGGCACAAACTTGCTGAATGGACCCCGAGACCTGCCTGCACCCAGGGATTTTTTTACACCTCCGTATGAGGAGACTGGTGCACGCTGGGTTTGAGATTTTTTTTGCTGATCCATCCACAGCTGTTCCTTTGCAGTTTTAAACCCAGGAGTGCTGCTCTCTTCATTTCTGTTTCTTTGCCCTGAAAAACCATTAATTCCTGCAGAAATGGAAGCCTGACACGGAGCAAGGCTGCCTTCATCAGCTAGACCGTAGAATGCTTTCCTTTTCCCAGAATTTGCAGACCAGGCAGGTACAATTGACTGGTTGAAAAGAGACAAATTTTGTCCATCACAACAATTACCTGACATTTTCACAGAATTACTATTAGTAGCTTCTTTACTTCCAAAGAGCGGAGTTGCTTGGAAATCTGGATGAACCTCTTTGCTTAAGGAGGCTGGAGCAGCAGGAAGTGTGTCTGAAGGTCTGGTCACAGGTGGCACACTGCTTTGAAGGGACTTGGAAGATGAGGGATACCCAAGAAGATCTGGCTCCTGACTTGCAAATTTTGCTGAGCTAGCACTGAGCTCAGTTTCTCCTGTACTGCCAAAGACATCAAGTTTAGGAAGAGCTGGAGCAGCGGAGGCACTGACCCCTTTATCAGCTCGTACAAAGGCAGCTGTCAGTGCCATCTGAGAGCTCTGGAAAATTTGGCCAGCCTGCATCCTCTCTTGCACACACTTTAATTCAAACACATTATCTGTTGTCAAGGCAGATTGCCACTTGTCACTGTCACTTTGCTGGCATTTTGCAAAAGTCAGAATGCTTTCCGCATAGTTGTTCAAGCCAGTCTCTGTGTTGCCAGAGTCAATAATTGCAGAGTATTTCTCTGCGTACTTCTTAAACAGGTTGGCAGCACAAACTGGGGAGATCTCGGAGTTTGCCCATGCATACTGAATACGCAGGATCTTGGCACGGTATCCATCTGCCTTCTGCCTGGGCGTGCAGGTACCAGAAGTGACAGCAAAGTAACTTCCCTGCCAATCACTCAGATGCACTGCGCTGGGGGTGGGGGCCTCCATCACTGACACTGGAACAGACAGAAAATACCTGCAGTTACAAAATGCTGTTTCACACCATTTGCACCAGCTGCTTACCCCTTTCCTAAATACTTACACAGCAAAACCTAAATTGTTTTAACAGAGAAACAGAGCAGGAGGTCTTGCAAGCTGCTTAGCCAGTTTGGTCACTTTACTCTTCTCAAAAAGCAAACAGCTTTGTGGTCCAAAGGCATTTAGACGGGGGGTCTCTCTTCTCCCTTGTCCAAAGAAAAGAAAAAAGTGGGTGAGGAAAAAAAAAAAGAGAGTTTGCTTCTAACCAGAGGTCTTCTGGGGAGGTAAGCAGGCTGCAAAGAATGGTAACAGATGGCCAAGCAAAAACTGGTCTTGTTAAATGAAATCACCACTGCTTTCTTTCTTATTTGACAGACTATGGCAGAGTGCAGCGGAGGACAGAGGATACACCACTGTCAAAATGATTTCATTTATTACAGTGATGGTAATAAAATTGAAACAAGTAAGCTAGTAAGTAAAATTGCGTGCAGTGTCTCCAAGAAGAGATAAAAATGGAGTGAATAATCCTGAATGTAGCAAGCTTTCAGATTAATAAAATATTAACAGATCACTAGCAAATGTTCAAAACTATTTCTTTCATTTAGAAGGCACTAAAATGTCCCCATTTTACACTTTAGAGAAACAAAGCTCTTGTGTTTTTAAAGAAATGCTTGTTTCTCAGTTTCAGAAAGTGGAATTTACACCCATTTAGTGTTGGGGTTTTTTTAAGAAACAGGCAAGATAACATTTGTCTCAGGAGGAGAATTTACTTTGACTTGAAATGATTTGCTCACATTCACAATATATTTTCTTTCTCAGCAAAGTATCATGTCCATACATTCTCCACCCTTTCCAACAGAGTATGAGTCAAGTTGCAATCCTCTGGATCAGCTAAGGACTGTATAGGAGTGCAGATGAAGGTACAGGTGCAATGTTCATGCAAGGCTGAGTAGACAGAACTGAAGGTATCCTGGCTATGTGGGGGTGCCTCCCCTAATTATTTGCTAAAAGTCTGGCATCAGCATTAGACAACAGAGAGCACAATATGATTATTGCTCATACGCTTATATAGTTACACACATGATAAATAACAAGGATGTAAATAATTTTGGTTTGTGTATTTTTTTTTATTACAGCCCAAATTTGTAGAGCTGTTTAGAAAAGTCAAAATACATTTTGCCTGAAAATCTGGCATCTCTTAAAGCAAATTAAAACAAACAAACCAAAACCATAAAAGTAAGATTTTCTCTCTGAAAAGTTACTGTCAACTTTTGCACCCTGAAAAGTGTAACTTGCACCTAGAGTCTGATACAAACTCACATCATCCATCCATAGCTGAGTGACAGGTGAACAGGAGATGAAAGGCTGCAGCCTTTTACTTATTTTCTCTAAACAGCTGTCACCGTGCACGTAATTTCTTTTGTAACTGTTGAATCAAAAATATCCCTGAGTGATATAAAAGCGTAAGTTCAGGAAAAGTTTAGTAGCAGGTATTTGCTCCCATGAAATACTTCCGTAATTCAGAACATAAAATCTCAACTCCACCAACACTTTTTTAAGGATTCAATGGTCACCTTCACAGCACTGTGTGAGGGTCATAACAAGTGAACAGTGGTAACCAGCTTGAAATTTCAGTTTGGTTATTCACAGAATGGAGAAGGTTGGAAGAGAAAATAAGCGGTCATCTGGTCCAACCTCCCTGCTCAAGCAGGCTCATCCCAACATACATGTCACAGGACTGTATGTCAGCACAGTTCTTTAACATCTCCAGTGAGTGAGATTCCACAGCTTCTCTGGGCAACCTGTTCCAGTGTGGTCACTCCCACAGGAAAGAAGTTCTTCCCCATATCCAGGTGGAATTTCCTACACCTCAGTTTCTGCCCACTGCCTCTTGTCCTATTGCTCGGCACCACCAAGAACAGCCTGGATCTATCCTCTCGACACCCATCCTTCAATTATTTATATACATCCTAAGTATCGTCTAGCATCATTCTCTCTCCCTAGTCTAATCCACATTAATTGTCTTCATAGCCTTACAACTTCTCTCCATGAGAGCTACATGCACACACGTTCAGCCAGAACAATTCCCAGACGAGGACATCGTACTTCGTGTAAGCGCCTGAAGCTGGGGGTGTGTATCCAAGCACTGCCACCAATGGATCGGGCACTCGGGTGCGTGCTCGCCTCAGCGCGGAGGGCGCGGGAGCTGCTGCTGGTGCCGCTGCCTCCACACACGAGCATGCTCAGCACGGGGCCCAGGGAAACACCACCAAGTACGCGAGCACACCCGCCTTTTCACTGCCCTCCGGCCAGGAATCCAGCCGGGAAGCTGCCTGGGCAGGGCTGAGCCCTCGCCGCCCCTACCCAGCCGGCAGCCACAGCCCCTCAGCTTAGGGGCCCTGGTCAGCCCGGCGGCAGATGGGTCTTCCCCTCACGGCACTGGGAAGCGGAAGCCACGGCACTGGGAAGCGGAAGCCACGGCCCCGAGAGGGTCCTGCAGCTCCATCCCTCCTCCGTTCTCGGTTCTCCGTTCTCCCTGTCTCCCCGCAGTCCCGGCCATACCGCTCCCGCTTCCCGCACCCACCAGCCTCCGCCACCGCTTCTGCAACCGCGCACACCCGCTCTGTGCCCGGCCCCTCCCCGCCCACGAATCGGAAAACAGCGCTTCAGGAGGCACAGCCTATCAGAGGTCGGGCCGAGTGGGAGCGGGGCGGGTTCTCTGGGCGACGTCACCTGTAGCGCAGGGAGGAACGGCGCGCGACACGGCGGGCGCACCCTATTGGCTGCGCCGGAGGCGCGCACCGCCCAATGGGCTCGGGGTCCGTGCCTCGGGAGGCGGGGCCGGCCCCGCCCCGAAGTCAGCACAGGGGGTGGCGCGCGCCTGCCCTGTGGGTATCGGAGGGCGCGGTCTGCTTTCTCTCCGCGCGTTCCTGTCCGGGTCCCTCCCGCGGATCCTTTGTGTTCGTCCCGTGTCTCCGCGTGCTAACCAGGTCCCTCCCGCGTCTCCCACCGAAACCCCGCCAGCGGCCCTGGACGCATCACTGGTGCTGGTGTCTCCGCTCCCGCTCCTTGCCAGCCCTGCTCACACGCTTCGGAAAAAAACCTTTCCGATCAGGTCTTGGTTCCTTAGCTGAAGGTCAGAGCAGCCGAGAAGGGAGAGGCTGGAGAATGTAACAAGATCTGTCACGTTTATTGCCTGTCCGGGCCATTTGCAGTAGCAGTAGAAAATGGAGACGTGGAGATGGGCAATTTCTGTGAGACAGAGGAGGCTTTACCTTCAGCTCGGTAACTGAAGGAGCAGAATTGCTGTGGCTCTTCCTGTGTCAGCTTGACTTTGGCGGCCCAAAAGGGCAGGGCGGCCATCTCCCATCAGCGTTCCCAGCTGGCTACTGTTTGTTCCTCTCCTGGCTCAGAAAGTCCTCTGGATGCTTTTTGCTCTGCTCACAGGCAGCTAGGCCAGTGGTATCCCGGGCTCTGACCCTGGCAATAGCCCTCCATGCAGGACAGGCTCCACAGGGGGTAGGTTCTGTGAATGATGGTCCAAGCACAAAGCCCTAACCCTAACTCTGGTGGTGACTTCGCAGCCAGTGATGGGTATCTGGCCCTTACGCACACAAGCACTGGACTTCCATGGCCATCTATTTCATCTCTACCCCTGTGGCACTGGCTGTGGGGCCACTATGGCCACCACAGCACTGTCAGAAGGGGATGCTAACACTGAACAATAGCTGCTGCACAGGCCTTCTTTGGAGAACAGCTCTGACAAGAACAATATAAATGACTCACTGTTTTACAGGGCAAAAGATGGTGGTCCATGTGAAAATATCCCAGGAACTGAGTGAGGTGGTGGAGTCCCCATCTGAATCACACCAACCCATGTTCAAATTAGCACACCAATCGAGATGCAAATTAGCACTCTAAGCTGCAGAAACACCTCTGGTATTAACAGAGACGCTTCTGTGTGGGTGAACATTTCATTTCTCATGAGGAACCTTTCCTGCAGTTACTGTCGGGTTTTTGTTATACATCAGGCATGTTATGCCATTAGTGCAGACAGCACATTAAACTGTCTGTGTTGGTATGCAACCTATCATCTCAGGCCCAACTGGGCTAACATTTAAATAGTTTGTGATGCTGCTGCCATCAAATTTTTCCCAAGGCATGCTTGCCCAATTTCCCTGGGGTTGCACAGAGGCAGGGAGCAAAGCAGGCTTGGAGATGCAGGCTGCAGCCAGGCAGGAATGATGTCATGGGCCCCTTCCCTGTCCTACCTGATGGCACTGGAGCTACCACCCAAAGCTGAAGCTGGGCAGGTGGCTCCAGCAGCAGATCCAGTTGCAGCACTGTGCAGAATTTGGCAGAAGGATGGGCACTGGCCCTGGATGTTTTTCAGCCTCCTGTTGCTGAGAAGAAAACTTCCTGCAGGAAAATTTGCAAACTCTCATTTGCAAAGTAATTTGAAGGACACATTGAAAAAAAGACCTTAGTGGTGAAAATCAGAGCACTGACTTGATATGAGTGGGGAAGTTGGGCCTCTTACTCATTTGGCACGAATGAGACGAGAAAAACTTAGTTAAGTACAGAGACAATAGCTATAGCTTTATTTCCATTTATTAATATTGCCAGTTAAAACCTTTATGTCTGTTCAGTAGGTTTTGGATACAGATTTTAAAGGGACTCAACAGCTCACAAATTGTAATTAGAGCATTAGACTTCTGATTTTTTTTTCTATTTAGAACATACAAACTATGTATGCTATATAGATATTATCCACTGATGTTTATTTAACCTGCCCCCACCAACCACCCTGATCCTCAGGATTCTCAGTTTTATTTCTCATTTGCTTCTGTCTTTGAGCAGTTCAAGTTTTTACATCTCAAAATTTAGACTGCTGTTTTAAGGCAACTTCAGTGCAAGTACTGCTCATGACATATGGTATCCTTCAACAACAACAAAACAGCCATGAAGCAGAATCTTGTATGTAAAGGCAAGAAAAAATGAAAAAAATAATACTTATAATGCTGTTTAGGGTATATTGCCAGTATTTTCATAAATACATATATTTTCATTATTTCACCATCAGTAATTAAAATATAATTTGTGATTAAGAATGTAAGTACCGTATTCTGCTAGTTTAAATAAAAAATAAATTGAGGTTCCTGAAAATAAAAGTCAGGTTTTTCCTTCCTTCTCTAATAGCCGCAGTCTTCCTTGAGATGTGGATATTCTACTAAAGTACATTTCTGGGATTTTGTAATTATATTTAATATCTAACTGTTTTCATCAGCACAGACTGTATCAGCTTTTGCACACAAGGCACAATAAATCCAGGTTAACATTAACTATTCATAAATACAGTGTTTCTCACTTACAGATATGTTGCAAAGCTACAGAACAGAAACAGCGATTATGTTCTTTTTGATGTTCCTTCCAATGCTTCTTCTTGAGTTGATTACATAGCCCATATGTCCTTTTAAGATGACCTCATGTTAATAGTCTAAGAAGGAATTATCACATGGAGAAAAGAGGGTATGAGAGACTGAATAGTATGAAGGCCTTCACTAGTTACATATTTGAATCATCCTACAATTTCAGAAAAAACAGAACTATGAACTTCAGGTTTCTTTACTGGGTTAACTATGGGGAAATGTAATTCTTTGGGTCTCATCACTGCTGTTTATTAGACAGATTTACTTTAAAAAAGAAAAGTTAGCTTTTACTCCATCTATATTTTAAATTAGCCTTTAACTTAAATTCTTTGCCAACAAGAGTTGTATATGGAGACCAGCGACTTCTAAAACTGATATCCAGATACTGAAAAATATTTAACTGAAAATATTTTCCCACAAATGTCTAAAGGGATCTATGGCTAATTCTTGTCTGTTGGGGACATTTCAGCTCTCCTAGGTTTGAGTGTACATACTGCCTGCATCCCAGTTTTACAGCAGTTTGAGGCTCACACAGGCAAGCATCATTCATCTCTGCTTTGGTTTCCATGGAGCAGATTTCCAGCAGAATCTTCAGTTTAGTGGTGCCTTACCTTTTGCCTTTCTTTTCCAATACTTATTAGTCAGATTTTTAATTTCACTTATAGTCACCTAAACCCAAAGCAACTCCATTTCATTTCAGTGGAATTATCCTGGATTTACTCTGTGATAGCTTTGATCCAAATCTGATCTCTCTCTATTTTTTTCCCTTGGATAGACCTGATTATATATTTCACCTGAAAAATACTGGTCTATCTCACAGAGAAGGTACAATTCTTCTTTGGCTCCAAGATTCTAGAGTTTTCCTAATGTAAAAGATGTAAAATTGTATTACTGTGGAAGATATGTGTTGTGGATGTACATGATTTTCCAGGTCATGAGATCTGAATAACATTGTTTAAAAAAGTAGTCACAGAGAGGGAACAACTGCCAGCATTTTCCATTCTCTTCAGTCTACCAATCTATTGCATTGTGGTACCACAGAAAAGCTAAATTTCATATTGGTCCTGCTGAAGAGAATGATGCTATCAAAATTTCTCACACTGTAGCTGACAGTAATGTTCAAATGCTCAAACATTACTGGGTTTTACCAAATTCACTGGTTATCCCTATCTTCATCTGCTATCTGGGAAATCAGTTCATTATGGAAATAGTAATCCTTCCCAGTTTGCATTCCAGAAGTGAGAGATTAGGAAAGAAAGAGGTAGGAGCAGACCGTGTGCCAAATTAACTGTCCTGATCCATGTTCCCTGGTCTACTTGCAACCTCCCAGCTGTAGGAAGTATACTTGAAAGGGACAGAGGAAGAAAACTGAATAGTTGTGCATGTTGCTCAAGAGGCTTGAGAAGTTAATATGAGCATTAAAAGGAAGACTGAAATGCAACTGTAGAAATTAATCCTACACATTATTTTTCTTGAAGCAGCTACTTATGCTGTTCTTATTTACACAGAAAAAACTATCTGGAATTTATGTTTTTAAAATGGTGAAAGTACTTGTTGATATTGTTCTGACTTTCACCTCTAACTTTCATTTTAGCTCTTAACTGGGCGTGTCTTTGACAGGATGACGTATCAATGGTTTGTATCAAATATATATGATTTGACTTTCTCAGAAAGAGGTTTTCCAGTATTTTCATTTTCCATTCATCACTGTTAATGGAAGAAAACCACTGGTGGGATAACCACAGCTGATTCTGGGGGTTCGTTCTCTTACTCCCTATTTTTATTGTCACTTGTTTTCTCATTTGTTATGTAATCTGAGAAACTAAGTGTAACAGTTTTGATGTCACATTTCTTAGCATATTTTCTCCAAGATTTATTACCATGAAGTTATCAAAATGGTAGCCATAAAAACAAATCACAATGCAGTTTCACAGAATATATCTTACAGACTATTTTCAAGTAATCGCTGCTGATAATAACTTGATTAAAAATATAGAATACCAGGTAGCGCATGGCTTTTGACAAAACTCTTCAGGAGAAGCTTTCCAGGGACCTCATTATGAATGATCAATCTGAAAACCAATAGCCAGCATAACTTACTTGCTGGAATCTGACAAAATGGATGTTTTAAAAGCAAACCATTTAGGAGAAAGTAGAGTACCTGCCAGAAGGGTGATTAGTAATCAGTTAGTGCTCATTCCCCTAGGTCTGGCTAGCAATGAAGGAAGTTTTGAAGTCCTTCGTTCATTTACAGAATTACTGCAGCCAAGTATATCCATGATGAGATAGTGCCCCAGATCCTGGCAACTACATTTGTGCATGACTATTCAGATATTAATGTATTTAGAACCTGAACTGAACTTCCCCACCTTGGGTTCTTCCTGCAGTCATAGTAATGTTAAATTAATTGGTTATAACACCTCTTAGTTTCATCTGTGAAGAAAGGGGAGGCATGCTAGAGGTGAATGGGGACAACAGAGGGAGCACTAACCCATCCATTTCCATTGCTTTGTTGTTCAAATGCTCTTGACTACAAACTGTTAAGAAATGACTGCTTGAGTCTCCTTGGCTATGTGCATCTGTGCTGGTTTGACCTTAGTTGGTA
>VWYI01025235.1:0-11155 GCA_013399455.1 Anthoscopus minutus
AGCTAGCAGGGATTACTTTGGGGGCAAAGAGGGATTACTTCGAGGTTACATCCATTTTCCTTCAAATTTCTCTGCCCCTCTAGACTATCCAGAGTTTGCTACATCTTTGAGCTTCTACTAGCATCCCTACTTGCACTTCTCTCAAATAAAGAGATGTCATGTTTATATACTTAATGGGAGCAATTCTAATATGGTCATCCTAAATCCTCATACAAATCATCGGGAAAAGTGTCATACCACTGGAAATGCAGCAAGTTTTCTGCTGTCTTGTTCATCCCTTAGCCTTTCTAGTAAACCTGAATGGCATGTGTTCTCACCTTTCATTTATTTTGTATTCCTACCTGCAAGTAACTGAGCTAGGGAATACTACCTTCATGTCTATAAAGGCATTGATAGTTCTTTAATGAGTGACCGGTACAAAAAACCTCAGACTCTACACAGAAATTCCTGCTGCGTTAGCAGCAATTCATTTGGCTGGACAGTGTAGCTCAAATTGTGAGACTCTTGCCCATGCAACCTGTATCTACATAAATCTTCTTTAGGATATTAGGTTGTGACTAATTCTACATTGAGCAAAATGAAGAGGTGTATGTAAAAAGGAAAAGAAGTACTTCCTCTCCTCCCTAGCGGAAATGGTAGCAGAATAGAAAGTAGAACCCCGCCATTCCAGATATGAAACACCAGTAATGTTCTATAATTTGAAATAGGACAGGGTGGGATTTTCATGAGCTTGACTTAATTAATAATTAATAATTTAAGTATGCACTGTGGGAGATGATGAATTTGAAAAATGTGACCTAAGCTTCCTGTACAGGGTTGATTTCTGAGTGGGGAATTAAGAAAAGAAAATGCAAGTAGAGAAAGTCTACATGATGTCCACTTGGCATATTTCAGAGCTATAAAAGCAGCTTCTTACTGCCCCTCTTTAGTTTTTCTCTGGCAGGTTTCCAGCCCACTTCCCCTCTAGGACTGACAAACTGTTTCTTTTATTTGTTTTGTTTTAAATTTTCAACAATCATAATTTTGAAATTATTTTCAGATAATGTATGTGGGCAGTGAGTGACAATAATCTAGGGAAAAGTTGCAATAGCAATTAACAGTAAGGGGAAGTTCTTAGAAAAATGTCATGTTTTTCAAGGAGAGTTGTAACACTATTTTCTATCAACAAAATTTTACTTTTCACAGGTAACATATAAAAAGAATATGTTTTAGGATCATCTATATTGACAATTAGCGGACCTCTAGAAACAATTTTTCTTGTGTTCCTTATTTGGCTAGACATTTAAACTTCAAATTCTACTTCATCTCTAAGTTTCCTTACAGGAATATCAATCCATGAATTATATTTTTTGAAAGACCTAAAACTTTCTGTTTCTAATATGAATTCTGGTCTTGAACAAATATCTATGCATATATGTATACATACACACTTCTTTTAACCAGATGAGTATATGAAATTCACATAATTAATTGGTGTATTCGTTACAACTGAACACACTTGATCCAGGAAATTCTCTTTTTAAGATTGCTTTCTATTGATTGTATCGGCCTGTAGTCTTTTATGCTGGGCATTTCCTTCAGACTGAATGGATTTGGAAAGTTTAAATGTTTAATATGCTTCTGAGAAAGGGGTAAATGGAAAAAAGTAAGTGCTTCCTCCAATTAAAAAAAAATCTATGACTCACCTTTTAACAGAAAGCATTATCTTCTTAAGCTTTGAAGAAAAGGTGCACAATTTTGCCAAGGAGTTACATTTTTTGACAAGAATATGCTCTTTACTGATACCATACCTTTGAAAAAATAGCAGTTTCCACTTGTTCAGCCCAGATAGGCCCAGCAGTGGGTGTAGCTGTTTACTTCACAAATGCCCCAGGCTTTATACCCTCTTCATGATCACAGTTCTGTGCTTGCAGAGGCACAATGGATCCACGTCCAATGAGACAAGAGCTGAGAACTTTTTACTTCTTGGAATGACCGCCCTGACAACATGTGGGCCTCAACTCATCTAAGCAAGGAGCAGAACATGATACCTGGACTTATGCACAAGTGCCAAAAACAATAAATCAGGATAAATGACTGGGAAACCAAGTTTGGCAGGAATGAGCGAGATGTTGAACCAGGAAAATAAGGCTAGGGTTTGGTCTGATTAGGGACAGAAGCGCCATTTCTCAGTCCATGTCGATTGAAAAAGACTTCGAAACACTATGATTAAAGAGTTCACAGTATCTTGATGTAATACAGAAACGGGACCAAATAAAAATTGCTCAGCTGTCATTATATTTGCCATTATATGTTGATAATCAGCTTGTATACTTTGATCTCTTTATTGTGAATATACATTTACATATCTCTAAATCCCTCTAATTAGGTAAAAATAAATCCAAACCTGAAATTTTGATGCAATTGAAAGTTATTGTAGACTTTCTTTCAAATTCAGCTGACTCCACAGAATCTTAATGAGTAGAACATCTCATATTAACCCCTTCTTCAGGGGTTTTGTGCTAAAGCTGTCATTATTATCCCATTAGGCTTTCAGTGGTGTGACAGAATTCATAGCAGCACAAAAAAACAGTCTGTTCTCTTAGACAATTATTGGCAATCAAGTATTTCCTGAGAAAATGGGTTACATAATTCAGTCTCTAAAAACATCATAAAACATAAAGAGAAGCTAAAGGAACAGCACCCTGTCACAAAAAATTTCCCAACAAAACAACCTCACTTTCAGTTGATGCCTTTAAAGAAAACAAAAAGTTCTCATTAGGCATGTTATTACCAATCAAAAAAACCCCCAAGAAATACACACAAACCAACCGCCATCAAAATCACATCCTCACAAAACTCCCATTGCAATAATCTTCCACTGCAAATAGCAATATTGTTGGTGTTTACGTGCTTCATGATTTAAAATATGAAGCAAAAGTCTTACAGCACAACAAAAAACAACTTGCAGCACTATAAATGCAAATGTAGAGGTTAAAAAATTACTCTTTTACTGGAACTACTCAAGCCCTTGAGCAGATTGCAGAGAAAAAGAAAACAGAGACTAGGTATTATTTTTTGTTGAGGTTATCAGCTGAAAAAACCCAAAAATCATTAGGTATTGTATAGGTCAATGGCTTGTCTTTGGTCTTCAGCTGCTGAAGTGCTGGGGTTTCTGTGCTGTTTCATTTCCTGCTATGAAATACCCAGGAATTTGAACCATCTAGATATACCTACTTCCAAAACAGGTAACTCCGAAGCCTGGAAAACGTAGTTTTAACAGAAACACACCAAAAACCATATTTTTCCCCTGAGATTCCAGGCCACTTGGAATTCACTTCAGGCAGATAAATATGGATGTCTCAGCCATCTTCAATGGTATTCGGTTCCCTGTTACTCAGTCTGGGTCCCTTAAGGGTAACCTGAAGTCTGAAAGGAGAAATGAAGTTTGCTTCCAAGTAATAATTTAATCCAGAACTGGAAGGAGAGAATTCCATCACCAACACAGCATTTCATCCTGCAGGTAAAGTGAGCATCTACTGAGTCCACTGCCACACAGATTGACCAAGTCAAAGGCATGTTTATTTTTCACTGCAGACCTGCCTTGTAAAATGCTATCTGCTGTCTTGCAGCTCTACTTGACAGAGTACTGAGAGCAGAAAAAGGATAGTAACACACTCAGTTCTTGGGGTGGGGCTGTCCCTTTGAGCACTACACAGGTGTCAGAGAGGGAGTGACTCAACTACACCAGCCACATTGTGGTGGGGCAGGGAGAAGAAGTTAACAAAACAAAAAAAATTCCAACAAAGTGATGTCTTGAGTGGATAATTTGACAAATCTCCTCAGAAGTCACACTATAAATGAAATCTTGTTTCTAGAAGCCTTTGCATATTTTATGTGTAATAAGAGATCTGCTTAGCTACTTGCTGTAGTGGCAATTATTTTAGCTCCTGACTCCAGTTTCTCAGAGTGCACTAGTGCTCACGTGATCGTCTGCATTCGTTTGCACAGGACACACTCCTTTATCCATGCCTGATGCTGGAAGAGAGTAGAGTGAGAATATTCAGCTTTACATCTTCTCTCCATTTCTGTATGATGTGAATAAGTGCTGGAAAGTTTTGCCTTTGGCTAGGACAACACAGGACTAAACAGGACAAAGAGTCATAAAGAGTGCCTTTGTCATACCTATATCATAAAGGAAATAACAAGGTAGCCATTGCAGAAGTGGAGAGAGACCAAGAGCACTCAGATCTTCCTGGAATCGATGTGATTTGATTCAAATCTAGCAGGAAATGGCTCTTAAAGCACATAGTTAATGTAGCACTTTTAGAATGCCATTAAAGTTCTGATATATTATTAATTAGACGAAATAAGGGGAAAAGACACAGCAGATACCAATTTCTGTAGCACAGGCTGTACATAGTCTGACTTTTCAATTTTTTAAGTCTTCTAGGTATAATTATATTAATGCTTTATTTAATAAATATTAACTTCCTATCAAAGTGAACAGCCTTATCAAACATATTTCATACACATTGTACAGGTGATGCTAAATATCCTCTGGAAATAGAGTTTATTCAATTTTCATTTCAAGATTTTNNNAATGGTATTAGACCAAGCATATCAGAAATCAACTGACATGCTGCAGAATTCTCTGGGATAGAGTAGGAGTCCTAGAGAGGTAGTTCCAATATTTTTAGTCCACTGTAGATAACATGAACTTCTGAGAATTTTTTGGCAAAAGAGGTTTGGCAGTAAGATGAGCAGCATATAGGTCTTTAGAGTTCTCAGCAGAAAAAGTGCAAGACTAAATCCTGCCAGAGAAGACACAAGAAAGAGGAAGGACTGGCTGATGAGTATTTCTACAGGAATTACTTCCATTAATCACTTTTTGAGAAAGCAGGGGGCTATTTGCTTTTCAAAAAAAAAAGAGATTATAAGCGCCACTAACTTGTCTTCTTTTCCTGGTGAGTTTAGACATCCTGTTGGGTAGGAATATGCTGAAGTGAAACATAGAAGAATAGAAAAGAACTCAAATTGAGCCAAACACACCCTATTATACAGCTTCCAGCATTTCAAGATAACTATGCTCAATTAGACAGTAGCATATTCCTAATTTTAATATTCTGTAGTCTGGTGTGATGGAACCAGATTGCTGAAAATAAAATGATGTTTAAAATGTTGTAGTTGCTGCTTTACAGAAGATTTACTAAGAAATAGCTTTTAATTATAACCATACAAGTATTTATACAAACACATTTATTGTGCTTATGCCATATAAGCTATAGTAACATAATGTTTAATTTCAAATTTATATTATAATTCTAAGTCTTAAAATCTGAAAATTGTATTCCACACCAATGTGATTCATTGTAAGTGTTGAATATTAGCAGAACAGTTAGCCTCTGTATGCTTATTTACACAGTACCATGGACAGTGATCTTCATTAGACCTCGGCCCACATGGGGTCCAAGATTCAACATTTTCAGTAGTTCTGAGATTATCTCTACAATTAAATTCCTCTCCTCTAAGCATTTGTGACCAATATCCCTATAATGGGCAGAAGCAGTCCACATGTACACTTGAATGTTAAAAAGCTGTTTTCATCTTTCTCCAAGAAGAATAAGGAATATCTTCAGGAATAAATGGGTTTATAGACTCCTCAAATTCAAGAAATTGTGACCTGAATTCAAACTTGTAGTGAAGCACTCTACTGAGGCAAGTAAAATATCCACAGATACATTTGAATTATGTGTAGTAGCCATTCCAATCTGCAGAGATATTACATACTAGCAAAATAATACTTGGGGGTATACTAATACTACTATACTAATACAGCAGTTGCTCCCTCTAAAGGGGGGCAACTGGGTAATGTGTGACTGAGAGCAAACTTTGGAGGCTGTTATTCTAACAAAGCATCATCCCAGAAAGAACCTACCCCTCTGGCCACATCTCAGGTGTTTGCTTTGAAACTCTGACAACAGAGTCAGTGACTGCTGCTGTTGCTCTGCCTGCAGAAGGAACTTTCAGGGAATAGGGACTTGACAGTGGGGCCACAGCAGTGCTGACAAACCTGGATGTGCAACAGGTGTGGTACAGAAATTCTGAATCTCACAGGAAGGCAGAGCCAGAGGGCATGGAGTAGGAGGCTGATTCGATAATTTCCTAATTAAAAAAAAATAAGAAATGAGAAATGGTCACAGATGAAGTTGAAAAGGTCCCAGTAAAGCTCCTTGGCCAGCTGTCCCAAAGAGAGCTCAACAGGAAAAGCCTTGACTAGTCCATTTGCCTGGAGAGGCTGCGCAGAAAATTATTAGGTCTTTTCTCACATATAGAATTTGGGAGGCAAATACTCCAAATAAGAGGAACCAAAATGTGGAAAGCAATTGTGGCCACTGAAGAACTGAAGCACACATCTCATTAATCAATGCCTGTATACAGGCCCTGTAAAATAGCATATCTTCCTTTTTGCAGCAGTATTCATGATCTTTTGTATGGCCCTGGGTCATCTGCTTAGCAGAAGTTAAATAAACCTTAAAACTGTACAGGTTTTCTTGGACAGCCTACAGATATACCTCTATTAAAGAGGCGAGGTAGGGTGAAAAATTAATATAACAAAGTTTTTTTTTTGTATACAGCCTTGATTTTTATATCAGTAGGGAAAAATATAAAAAGGTGTCTGAGGCAAAACTCCCATCAAATTCTAATGGGAATTGCACATTCAAATAATTGCACAGATTTGAAAACACTAGTCAGAGAGTCTCAACTTCACACATCATGTCACAGTTATCTATCGTACTAAATTGCTATAGATAAAACATACACACATAAAGAGTTTTTCCCTTTCATGCTAGGTCCATTACTTCTTTAAAAACTAACTACTCTTCTATTTAATATAATTTCATCTTCATTCATTCATAAAAAATATTCTGCTTAATCATAAAAAATTCACACTTTGTTATAATAAAATGTTCTATCATCTCTGCCCAGTAATTAGTGTTAATGTCATTTGGATTGTATTTCCCACCTTTCTAACATGTAAATACAAAAGTAAAGGGAGAGAAAATGAAAATTTAAGAAGGATATAGTATGTCCAAGAAGTTTTTATCACATAGCTGAAGTTACACAAGTTTTATCACATAGCTGCTGTCTTACACAATTTGGGGAAATCTACAGAAACATTTTGGTAATTTTTACATTGGCTGTTTAGTTGGTTTCTTTGTTGGTGTTGGTTTGGGATTTTTTTTGTACATACCTTTTGTTTGGATTTTTTGGGGTATTTTTTGGTTTTTGGGATTTTTTTAAGATGATCAAAGATTTACAGTTAAGGATTGCTTGTCAATTAGATTGCATGCTACTCTGTGAACAGTGATATGAAACAATAGATATTCTAAAAAAGGATAAAAGCTGAAAAAAGCTTTTTGTGGAAGCTAAAAGCCACAAAAACTCTCAAAAGACAGAACATTGATAAAAGGAAGCCTTCCTTATCAGCAGTGATGCACTGTCCTACCATTTGTAAAGAAGGAAGAAGTTACACAACCAGAATGAGGATAGAAAGAGCAGAGCAGTAATCAAAATACATTCATGATTTTCAGACCACTTCATTTCTAGCCCTATATGTGATCATTCATGCTAACATAATTTAACAATCATCAGCTTTCACCTTTCTGCAAATTTAATATAATGAAATATCTACTGTGAAACATAGGCTCAATTTTGGCATCTAAGGACCCATTGTATACATGGAGAAGGAACCGAAAATAATCTCAGTGAGGTCAAAGCTAATTCTGCACCTTGTCCTTGTATGTTTTACTAGAAATACTGCACAGATTTCTATATGTTTCTTTCTGCCAGCTGATCTTTTCTGATCCATAACAATCAAACTGCTAATTTCTTATATTACACATGTAGCAATAAAAGGCCAGGTAGGATCTTTCTAAGGTTTGTTGTCACCCTCTTATTCATAATGTAGAAAGAATGGCTTTTCTCAATTATACAGGCTGCAAAGTTTGGAAGTTTGATACACTTTTGAGAAAATTAAAAATACAGGGCTAGAGTAAAAGTTTGAGATGTGTCTGTAAAACAGAGCTCCAGGCACTTATTTTCATTTGTTGACAGAACAAAAGACCACATTTATGCTATCCAGAAAAACAGAAAATATGTTTGAAGAGACCTAAGGCAAGTATTCATAAATTCAAAGTTACTGAACAGCAGACTAGGTATCTTATTACCTCATAGCAGAAACCAAGAAGAAAAATCACTACTCTGAAAAAATAAAATATGCTCTAAGAAGGGAAAAATTCCACCCCAATGGCTATCCACAAAGCTTCTTTCTAGGAGTAAATTATCACAGTGTGATTGAATTATCAATATGTGACAGTCTCTCCTTGAAGCCACTGGAATCAGAACAGGATGCCCTTTGCCATTAAGGAAAATGCATCAGAAATATTGTGCACTGTACATGTTCATTTGATTGAAAATAATAGAGAACAGGTAGTTTGAATTATATGGATTTTAACAGGACTGTACAGCTCTTAACACAGCTGCAGTCTCTGCATTCTTAACTAAAGGCTGTGAGCATAGCTTTTAATTGGTATCTGCAGTACAAGCATCTCCATGGTCATTCAGCTCTGTGGTCATTCACAACATAAAAAATTTCACTCTTCAGCAAGTCAAATGGCTCTTTTACCAAACAGAGTACAACGTGATAAAGAAAAGTGGAAGAAGAAAAAAGAAAGAGGAATAAAAAGCTTAGCTGACAGCATTAATTCCATCACCAGCAAATTAAAGAGAAATCTCTTGAAATGCTGAGTGGCTGATCTTCATTTAATTCAGTATTTTTCCAATAGATGATCAAAGGAAGCTAGGTTGATGCAATTTACTAAGTATAGTGCTACTAAAAGTAGATTATCACTAGAAATCACTAGATTATCACTACCAGGAATCCAGAAGCACACCAAATTTATACTTTTTGTAATTTCTTGCAGGATAAAGGCACTGCATTTGTAATAATATTTTTGGTTAGCGAGACAGATTTCTACAGTTTATATCATGTCACTGGGAACACAAATGAATCAGAGGTTTGCAATCTCCATGGTGAGCAAAACAGGTAAAGAGCAATGTGTGGAAATAGTATAACATCTTCCGTCTGGTTTTGTTTCTTCTGTCACTGTGAGACCTGAACCAGACCTGAGGAGACATCTTCCTTCTGCTCAAGGGAGCTGCATTTTTTGTGTGTGTGAGAGCAGTGAGAATGATCGTTTTCTCTATGGGACATAAATTCTCTCTGCTCTGATTTTACAACATTCAGCCTCTGACTGTTCTGTGTGCACACTGCCGTGTCAATGTACAAACACACCATCTAAATAACAATGAAATAATGAACAAACAAAATATTTTTTTAATTTTTCCTTTTCAAATTCACCACTTTGAAAGAATCCCAGATGTTGCCAACTACATATATTTACAGTATAAAAGATAAAGAAAAAATCAAACATTGATCAGTAGCAACAATTTTCAAATTTGTTCCTACTAATTCTATTTTGTTACAATTGCCCTAGAAAGATTTGTCTTTCTACCTGAAATAGAAAAATAACTGATAACAAAATAAAATTCACAACAGCTTTTCTCCTAGGTAGCCACTCGTCTGGACAAATAGTGTTTTCTGGTATACATACATCCACACAGTCTTACTAGTTTCTATTCCAGTTTTTCTTTAGTCGTACTGAGATAAAGCAATTGAATAGAATGTTTCTTTCTGTCTTTTGTGACAGTCACGAAACCCAAAGTGGGAAGATTACATATTGGGTTAAAAATAAGTACTGTAAATCAGCTTCATTAACTCAACTTTTAGTAGCTTTACTAAAAAACCCAATAGTTCCCTAAAAAAGACCCCAAATCAACCACAAACCACCTCAGCAAGCCATCAAAGCAAATCCAACCTACTAAAGACAATTGTATTTTTATGTGCATTTCTCTACTTCCAATTTTCCTTTCAGAAATCTGAAAACCCTAAGCACATTGTCCCTTCAAATGCTAGGTTTTATGGTATTTTTAGCTTGTATTGTGAAAGAAGCTGAAATTGACATAGCTGTTTGTTCCAGAAAGGAGCAGCAATTTAACATAGCTTTGTGGTGCAGGAAATTGCCAAGTACAAGAGATGCAGCCCCAGGATCAGGTGTGAGCAGGGGGCAAGGTGTGTCTGGTGCTGCAGCAGTGTCTGGTATCAGCTGCTCCTCTGGCACAAAGCAGTCCCTGGAGCACAATCCCTTTCATTTAAGAGAGATGCACTTATGCAGAGAGCTGTGCTTGTGATTTATTCTGTCACTTCACTGTTACCCACCTCTTCTACTGCAGTCCTGCTTATTTTTCCTCAAGATTCAGTAACAATGATAAAATTCTCTCTTCTAGACTATTATATGAAGATATAAATTTCATTGCTTTTCTTGGTTGGCTGAAGAAAATTATTATAAAACCTGACTTAATTTATGTCATGGTTGGCCACACCATAGAAGTAAGTATGAATGGCTGGGTTTCACTGCTGAGCTTAGGAAACTGCAAGCTGCCCAGGCTGCTTCAGGCAGAGGAGGCTCCAGAGCCCTCAGTAATTGACAGAAGATAAAACTTCTGCTAGTTAAGCATATTTTCTCCTAAACTCTAACCAAAACAACAATGCTGACAATGCAGACAATGAAACTGAACCTCCATGAAAACTGTTCTAGACAAAAAGAAGTAACTGGCATGTAAAAAATCTGATTGTGAAGCATGAAAAATACACAGACTACTCTGCTAGGAAAACATAAGTTAGAGGGCAAGAGGAGGAAGATACCTCAGGAAAGGTATTGCAGGTGGATATTCCAGTGTATGCACACAACTGCATGCAGAGGGAGAACACTCTTGAAGGACTAGAGCTCCACTTGCAGCTGCAAAACTCTGATTTTGCTGCAATGCAATACAGTGGGTTGGACCGAAGACCTTCTGAAGTCCCCATTAGCCTGACTTGTCCTCCAATCTGTTGGGGGTTACGTGGTTTATTTTTTCGTTCCTTAAACAGTGGAATTTTTCCCATTTAGCTGGGAGAAAAGCCTTGATGGTTGGTACATCTTCAGTATTTTAAAAGACAAAAGAGTCGGCTGAGCCCCGGGGGCAGTGGGGAGGGGAGTGGGTTATTTTTTTT
>VWYI01025236.1:7142-18636 GCA_013399455.1 Anthoscopus minutus
GTCCCGTCCCATCTCTTCCCAGAGTTCTCCATCCCACATTCACTACCCAAGTAGTAGTGAAGCCATTCTAAGCCAGCTGGGGGTTGTCCTTTTTGTGTCTTGTTCATGTCCATTGCCATTTGTCACTTCTCTAATGCTGTGAACTCTATATTTGCAATGGTTATGCCAGCAAAAGACTTTAATTCTACTTGTAATTCTAATGAAGTGTATGTTTTAGCTATTAAATTTCAAAATTTTTAACACTATGACTTTGAACATCAACAAGGAGTCCCCTCTGTAAGGAAGTTCATGTATAGTTTGCAGCTGACTCTTCATTTAAAATTACCTGACCAAAGCAGAGGGAAGTATCAGGAATATGCCAAACACAGAGATCAGTGTCTTCAAAATAGCCATTGCAGGCAAGATTATCATCTGTATCTCTAAGGTTTTATGGTATTTTCCAGTAAGACTCCTTTGATTATTCATGAAATAATTTCAATATGTGTATACATATGTATGTGTATATTAATTAACTGAGTTAATTTAAAATTTTGGGAGAATATGAAGGGCCTACTTTGTTACAGTAATACCATTATTACTTGTAACAAAGAAGTGTCTGTAGGCATGTCCTCATATTTTACTAGTGCATTGCAGAACTGGTGTAAAACTTGCTATTGCAAAGATTCAGTGAAATTGAATTCAGTCTTTAAATGCACAATGTAGCAGTCAAATTAAAAACAGAAGCAGTTTCAGACTAAAAAACCAATGCCCAGTAGCTTAGGAATTTTCTCCTGAAAATTTTGTATCATATGAACACAGTGTGGGCTCTTGCAGAAGATGAAGAATCAGGTTATGATAAATAATAGGGCACAGACTTGAGTGGGAGGTAAGTGGTGGGATGCTGCAGGAAAAGGGAGTTTGTGTCCGGTTTTATGTAACATAATTTTAGGTTACCCCCTTCAAGATCATAAAACCGTTAATGAAATTAACAGATGATACAGAAGAATACTGCAAATGCCATTGAAAAAAAAAGAAGCAGGAAATAACAAGAAGTCACCCTGACAAATGCAAGATAGTACATCTGGAAAATGATTATTCAAAATGCAGACTGTTTTTTCTTCTCTGGTGAGATGACTCTCAGCTACACCAGAGATAGTGGATGGCAGTTTGTGTGTCTGACTTTTCTCTGACAAGGCAGACAAAAAAATGCATGCGGAGCTTTTGCCAAAAGCATTTCTCCTGACTGAGCCGCTAGAGTGACACCCAGGCTGGGAACATAGCACCTTCTGTCTCACAGCCCCTGAGGAGTACAAAGGTAGTTGGGATGGCTTTCCTCTGAAAATCAGCCTGGTAAATACAGTACAGAGGCATCTCTTTCTGTGAGCACCGGGTGCTGATGTCATATGTACTGCAAGTTAAAAGTGCTTCTTTGTGTTTGGAGCCTTGCAAATTCAGCTGTCTGAGAGGCAAACTCTTGTCTCCCATCAGCTTTAAAGAACTGCTTTCTTTCTCCTACCCATAATTACAATTATTTGCATCTTCAAAATCCTTGGGATTTCAAGGGAAGTTGCAGGAAGAGACTCTCTCTAGTTTGGAAATTTTCACATTTTGGAAGGCAATTCTGCTGACCTTTTCTCAGTCATGCTGTTACCCAAATGCATGTACTTCAGGTCCTCTGTTTAATTTCTTGAGATTGTTGGATTGGGGAATACATTTTTCCCCTTTTCCCTTAAAGAGAAATCTTAAAACATTTGGGGATTTGATCTTCTCCCCCCATCTCCATCCTCCTCACCCCATGTAAAACATGTGTAGAGATTTGAAGGAAATATAACAATGAAAAAAAATAAGCCTAATATTGGACTTGCCAGCTGTTAGGGTTTAAGCCCAGCCAGCAGCCAAGCCCCACGCAGCACCACTCACTGGTGGGACGGGGGAATAAATAGGAAGGGTAAAAGAAAGAGAACTCACGGGTTGAGATAAAGAGACTTTAATAGGGAAAACAAAAGCTGTGCATGCAAAAAAGCAAAACAAGGAATTGACCATTTCCCATGTACAGGCAGGTGTTCAGCCATCTCCAGGACAGCAGGACCCCATCATTTGTAATGGTTACTTAAGAAGAAAAATGTCATCATGCCAAACATCCTCCCCCTTATCCTTTTCCTGTTTTATATCCTGAGCATGATGTCACATGGTCTGGAATGTCCCTTTGGTCAGTTTGGGTCACCTGTCCTGGCAGTTTGTCCTCCCAATCTTCCATGCACCCCCAAAATCGCTACCAGTGTGTCAGTCTGACAAGCAGAAAAGGCTCTGAGTAAAATCTGCTCAACAATAATAAAAACTCTATTATATTATCAACACTGATATTATATTATCAGCAAAAATCCAAAACACAGCCTCATACTAGTCTCTATCAAGAAAATTGACTCCAGCCAAAACCAGCACATGATCCCATTATAAATTGTCCATGTGCAGTAAGGTGGAAAATAGTTCCTGCATTTTTAATTTATGAAGCAGCCATGCTTGATTTCCAGATCCATGGTCTGTCGCAGTGAGGGTGACTGCGACAAATCTTTAGGTGCCCTGATATCAGGGCAGAGGGTGGAGAGAAAATAAATAGGAGTGGGAAAGATGGTTGGCACCAGGAAAAAAACACTTCAATAAGGAATAAAAGAAAATAGGAACAGTGCCCAAAAGCCAAACAACAATAACCAGAAATAGAATTCTGTGGCAGTGACCAACCAAAAATGAGAACAAAGGAAGGCACAATGATGTATAACCTTAGGGAACAAACATTCTAGTAGCCTAACCATATAGGGAGCAACATTACCCACTGTGTGACTGACACATAGCTTGTTTAATGTAACAACAGAGGGGTATCTTGGAAAAGAATTTTAACTCACATGGAAGATTCACTTGGCTTCAGATAGATAGGTGGCTCTTCTGAGGCAATAGTCAGCTGGCTCATGTCTCAGGCAGGCTGAATTCCACAAGGACCCTCGTAAAACTTTGTGCTTGCACAATACAAATGCAACAGGGTTCTGATTCACAGGATGGTCTTCCTCATCCTGCAGAGACTGCCATGAGACAGATAATCCTTGAACACTAAGGATTGTCTAGAAAATGACTCTGAAAGCAATGTTGTATGCTACACTGACAAAAAATTCTATGACTAAACCCGGTGGTTCAAACTCTAATCCTCTTGCATGTCACCTGCTAAAATAACTGCGATCTAGTGGTCTTTAATGTGATAAACATGCGTGTACATATATTGTTTCTTTTATTTATAGAGACAAGCAGATGTCTAGGGGGTTTTCACCTTAATTAAGGCAGTGTATGTTTCTTGTTTGAAATGTAGAAGGCAGTTTCTTGTATGAAATGTATAAGGCCAGAGAAACTGAAGCTGGGCATGTAATCAATGAGAGGCACAGCTTGTGAAGGAACAAGTGCAAGAGTCTGCATAAGTCTCATACTGAGATGTGAACCTCCCTCAGGCCAATTGGAATATGCTTAGGCAAAGTCTTGGTGTTAACCCTTTGCAGAATGGAGCAGCCATTGTACTGGAATAGCCCTTAAAACAAAACAAAACTAGACATAATGACAACAAACAAACAAACAAACAACAAAAGAAAACTGCAACCCACTAAACAAAAAACCCTCAAAAGAGGACTTACATGAACAAGAAAATTTTCTTTGTGATGAGGTTTTCCCTAGTGCTGAGGCATCCAGTTTTAGTTATTCTCTGCTATGAAGTACAGGCTTGTGGGATATTATTGCATTGACACTTAGGAAATATTTCCAGGAGAGATGATGCTGACAGATGAGTACTCCGGGTGAGTTGTAGGATGAAGGTGCAGTATGCACACCCATGATCATTAGAAAATGGAGTTAACTTTCAAAGACTCTATTAAATGATCAAAAAAACATTGCAAAATCATCCTTTAATAAGAAAGAAGCTTTCAAAAAGATAACTATCATGTTCTAAAATGCGATGGTACTTTTCCTTGTTTACAAGGTGATAATTTTTTTTTGTTCAGGTTCTGCAAAATGGTAATTTGTGTGATTCCGTTGTTAATTTCTACTAGCTCATGTCTGCACAAAAATAAAGTAGTTCTGGAAATTATATAGGTAGCATATAAAGTGCATATATGTTTTCTGTGCCTTTTAACTGCTTGTTTTACTGACAGAATTTTGTTCTACTCTGGCATACAACAGAGTTTAAATTGTTCTGTAAGACAACTTGTTTAAATGCTTTTCTTTGAGCAGGGAAGGAAGTAATTTAGTTGAATTCTCCAGAGTAGCCACCTTCTTGCTTTGCTACAAGAACTCTTTCAAGTTCAGACTTTTAGTCTGTTAGGTTCTTCTGAAACTTATGATCAGAGATTATATCATATGCTTTAAGAAACTAAATGGGAAAAACAACTATTGCAGCAGGATTGAAGAAACAGAAATACAAGATGGGAAGGGCTAATCAAAGTCAAATTAGCAGCAGATCTAGGAATATAGCTCAACTACTTCAGTGTCCCTCTGGTGCTCTTTAGTAGCATCTCTCTGCTGCAGGAAAGTCTGCAAGCCAGCTTTCAGACCCAGGGAATTCCTCTTAGCTCATGTTTTGTGTTTGTCTGCCTCCACTCTGCCTCCATCTCACTCCTAGTGTGCTGTTCCATGTGCTCAGCTGAGGAACGCTGCACTTCCTTTGGGAAGCAAGGGTGATGCACTGGCTCTCTACAGCCCAGTCTCGACACCAATGATGTGATGTTTATCACTGAATCACACTGCACTGCTTGGGAGCCAGGGGTTTTTTTCATGAAAAATGTTTGGAATCACAAACATAGGGCCTGTCAGACTGAATGCAGGGGCTGCACTCCAACAGTCCTGGTCAGAATCAAACCTTGCTATTTCATTTATGCTGTTTATGAATGCCTAAACAAACAAACAGGACCCCAGGGGGACAGCTAGGCTCTTCCTTGTCTCAAGGCAAGATCAGCATTCTCATTTGCTTCACTCAGCTCTTTTGCACAGTAGGGATTTGGTTTAATCTAATGATGAAATGCATTCTTTTTTTCGCCAGAGATTTCTACAGTCAGGAATTACCACATGGATAATTTTTATTTTTAATGGCCATGGCACCATTAGACATAGGGTTGATGCTGAGGGTGGTAGGGAGCGGGGAGGAGCTGTGCTCAGCAAGTTGCCCTCTGCAGCTTAACCTTCAGCTTCCAACATTAACGTGATTTGTTGAACTCCACAATTAAAAATATTGTGCCAGCAGCTCAGAACGAGCTGGAATTCAGGAGCCAGCACCTCTGCTAATGGAAATGAGCACTGAGGAGCTGCTGTGACTTGAGCCAGCAGAAGATGTTGCCAGCAGGTTTTAGCCTGCCTGTTTTTCCAGAAATTGCCACAAAGACACTGGTTTTAACTGGACAGAAAGCCAGCCCAGGGTTCTGTCTGCAGATCAGTTCTGCAAAGTGGAAGAAGTGTCTGCACCAGCACAATACAAGCATATTTCTCAGGTGAGCTAGTTGATTACACAAGAGACAGGGACCAGCTGCCGCAATCCTGGCTGGAGAACAGCTCCAGGCAGCAGTGATGTGTGCTGAGAGGGAAAGTCAAGTGTCTGGTACCTGGATGGTGGGGATTAGCAGAACTGTGGTCTAGGGATTGCGAGTCAGCATCTCCTTCTGCATGCTCCATAAGAGAGTGTGTTCTTATAAGCAGTATGGAGAATATTCTGTCTTTTCTTTTATGTAAGTGCAAAGAAATCTATCAACTCTATTTAATAAATTCTTATGGGCAGAGGAACTTCTGAGCAATTAGGAATGAAAGGTTCTGAGATTTAGTCGTTTAAGTAATTTAGATGACAAACATTACAGAAATAGGGAGGATTTTGAAGCTCCAATTCTCATTGCTTGAGCATAGTTGTGTAAAAATATCACAAAAAGGCTGAAAGAAATAAGACAAAAAGCTGAAGAAAGGTAAACTGGAAGAATTAAAACCATTGGGTTTGTATGTGATGGAATCAGTGGAGCCTGCACCTGCAGCACATGTAATACCCAACTCACCTGAAGGCACACATAGTGCCTGGGTGCACATTATGCCTAGGATTCTTGCAATGAGAGCTCTGTTGTTCTTCTGAAGTGAAGCCTCCATCCTTGGGATTTCCAACCCTACTGCTAGCTAGCATGTCTAAGCTACCACATTTAACTTGTCTCTGGAATTTGGACCAATAAATGGCATCGAATATGCATGTTTACTGTGAAATGATTGCAGAGAATATGACTTCAGTATGCTCCTGTTGTAGCACGTAGCAAAAACAAGTCCTTGCCCCAAAATATTTCTGGTTTAAGAAATATTTTCAGAGATGTTTTATAAAACTACAAGAAACAGCTACTTTCAGCAAACCAAGTGCTTTTAATTGAGTATGTGTGTGTCTGGTGCTTGAATTAAGGTTTGTATAAATTTACTGTTTTCTTGGGCTGTTCTTGTTGACAGTCATTATGAAGTCCCTAGGTCCTGGCCATACAGTATTACTGCCATGAGCACACTACAACCACAATGACCAGCTAACGAGGTGTCAGGGTGATCAGGAGCAGCAGAAGCCTTGAATGTGTTTTGAAGAGAGGGTTTGCTTCAGGAAAAACAGCACCTAGAGATTTGCACAAGGAAATAATTTTAAACCAGGAAAATAACATTGGAAAAAGCATCTGAGTATTAGATGGTTATTCAGAGCTCATAATACACTGTGGTACTGTATGCAGCTCTCTCAGTAGCTAAAATTAGGTGGTTATGTAAGGAGACCACAGCATACATCTGAATAGCTACTGTATTGGGTTGATGATGTCACTCATCTTTACTGAGTCGCTATGCTATGGCTTGGCCAAGAGGCACCATGAATTCAGCAGCCATGAAATCATAGCCAGGTTAAACTTTAGTGAAGTAAACACAACAGAGGTTTAATGAGGGAAAGCAAAACAATTCTCAACCAGAGCTCGCCTGTTGAGAGTGCCAGGTGACATTGCTGCTAGCTGCTATTCACTGTAAATCTTCAGGAAAGCCCATTTTTAGCTTTTAAACCAATTGTAATGAAAACACTACAATGAATCTGTTGGTTTATGACTGATTTGGAGAGATCAGATGAGCTATTGGTCTTAGCATTTTAATTGCTGGCTATGAAACTGGTTATTTTTCCATTGAGGTCCCATTGCTGAGACAGTCAATGAATGCTGTGCTGTAAACATTGTTTATGTGTGAAAATAAATACAGGTATACCAAAAGTGAAGTGAGAATTAAATTTTATCTATGCATAGTAATGTGCCTTAACTTTCTCACCAGGTAAAATTCAACTTGATTTTCCTGTCATATTTTTCTTACAAGTTATTTATTTGCTCACCTATGTTGGGTACTGCAGCTTTCTCACATTTAGTAGTGGTGTATATGCCACACATTTCTCCATGTAGTTACAGAACCTTTTTCTGAACAGTTGCCAATTTTATGTCAGCAAAGACTGAGGAGGATATAAAGGTGTAGATGCAGAAACAGGCAGGTTGGCTTCATCAAATATTTTTGTGATTGTATGGCCCTGATCTCTGCTGTTTCTCACTGTGATGGCTCTGATACCTTCATTTGGAACATGCCTGTTAAGATGAGCTTTGGAACTGTTCCCTGGAGTTTCACCATGGGTTTTTTCCTTCCAGTGGCCCTGAGTACTGATATCACGAACTCTGGCATGCAAAGCCTCTCCAAGGAAGAAACCTGGCAGCAAATGAAGGCCTGTTTATTTCCCAGAAGGTGCCCAGGCCTGCAGAGTCACAGGTCTTTGAAGTGCCAGATGTTATTTTGGGGATAGCTTGGTGAGGGCTGATGGTCAGGGCATTGATAGCGGCCATGGTTCACAGCCCTGGCAACACAACTTTGACTGCCCATTCTGTACCTGGCAAGATCTCTGCTTTCCTAGACCAGAAAGCAAAGACTGCATTTGGAAACTTGTTCTTTTCTTATATATCTGCTCTACTCTTTGAAGTAACCATTCCCACGCGTTTCCTATTAGGGGTCCTCCAGGCCCCCAAACTCCATTTTCATTCTGGTTTTTTTTAATCCAGAAAGCAGCCTGCTTTAGGAAAGTTTGCTTGGGACTGCACTGTACCCATTTGTTTGCAATGAATGAGAAGCATTTTTCATTTTTGCTGAATTATTGTTGCCAGATACCATGTGTACACATGTTCCTGGCCATCTTGCAGGGGGAGCTGGCAAATCTGCAAAGCTGATGTGAACTCCTCCAGCAACTGAAATGGCTCCTCTTAGCCAGACCCCTGCTGAGGTCAGGAAAAACACAGGCTTTGCTCTCTGTGAGATCTCAAAAAGAATTCTTTCTTCAGCTGGATGGAAACAGTGGTACTGCAGCCCAGCCTCCCAGCTCCAAGCACCTTTCTGCCTTCTGCAACTGCACTCATCCTGTTTGCTGAGCACTTTTGGCAACACAGGCAGCTTAGAGCATGAGCCTTTGGGGAGCACTTAGAAAACTCGTGGATCATGAGAGTTAGATCATGTGACTTAAATCTTAGGGCTATATTTTCTAGGGATTTTTTTCCTCTAAAACTGATGATGTGATAGCTATCTATCTATCATTGCCTTCAACGGGAGGGTTTTGTAGTGGTCACTGATCAGAAAGGAGCAGCGTTATTTGGCTTTTAGTTTCACCATGTCCCAGAAAGTGTGTCCCACATCCAAGCATCCCATTGGCTGGTTGGTCATGGGACTTGCCAGGGTGGACACAACATACTTGCAGACCAGTGGTGGAAACAAAGTGCCAGGAATTGGTAGCTAAGGATTTCTTTCAAAACCTGGTGGGATATTTTGTCCCTGTAATTCCAGAGCACTCTGTTGTTCTGCCTGATGTGCTGTGTGGGATCCATTGGGGAGGTGAGCTGAGCTGCCTCTGTGGCTTGCCATAGGAAACTTTGGCTGAACGGATGAGTTACCACAAAAGGTTTCCATTTTGCTGAGCTGACTTCCTCTGGTGGAGAAACAAACGGTTGAGTTTGAAAAAGCCTAGGAAAAACAGTCAGTCTTTGCTGTTCTTCTTAAAATATTTGTATGTGGAAATGCATAAAAGCCCAAGAAGCAGAGTATTTTCTTTTGTCTTCCTGATAAACAGTTATCCATGTGAAACCCTGCAAGTCTAAATGAGGTTGGTAGCCACTGAAGTGGTATCACTCTCCTTGATCCTTGTGTGCTATTCCTTGGATATGACTAAGAGGACTTGCTTTACCTCTGGCTGCCCTGAAGTGGTCAGTCAGTTGGACTACGTGGTAATTTTATGTCCCTTCCAACAGAAAATACTCTTCTATTCTATTCCAGCCTTCATAAGGACCCCATGTGTTAGTGAATCCTGTGCACAGTGGAGGCCACTACACGTTCACACAGCACCAGCTGGCAGTGTCGTGCCACTGGTGGTGCTCTGTGTGGTGTGAACGTGGACAAATGTTTGTATTTCTGTGCTGCACTGGCCTCGTTGCCCATGGTTACAGTGTCTGTGCCCAGGGAGGGTGGCAGAGCTCAGTGCCATGGACCACAGCACATGCAGCTTCTGAGTTTGTGTTACTGAGCAGAGCGGGAAAGAGATTTTTCCATGAGAGCTCCTGAAGGGAGGCAGAATCACTACACTGAGTTTTCACTGCTGCTTATGTTTCTTGGATGGGGATGGATATAAAGATCAAGACATCAGCTGGACTGTTTCTTGTATGTGAGAAATTATTAAACCAAAGCGCTAAAAAGTGAAAAAAAGGCTCTGCTGTAAAAATATGTCATTTCTTGGGAAAAAGAACTCCAGCTATAAATGTCATCAACAGGCTAAAGAAAAGGCAATAGTACCAAATGATGAGTGAGACTAGTAGAATGTGTGTTACAGAAAGCATATAAGGAACAACTCTTGACAGTCTGAGAAGAGCTGACAATAAAACACATGATTTAATGAGCACCAGAGAGCAGACTCAGCCATAAAATTATACATTTAATGGCTGTTCTATTTACTGAGTTATAACATTGGAAGGGGTGCATAAACATGAGTAAGCCCATGTGGAATTGTGGGGTTTTTTTTAAACAAATATCATAATTATTTAAAAGTCTTCACACAGTGTGATTTTAAAGTACACTTCTGAGTTTGGAGTTATCAAAGAAGATAGGGGAGATTTATGCTTTATCATGAGACAGGTTAAACCAATATATGAAACTTTTAATGAACTTTTTTGTCCTAAATACAATAACACTTGTGGCCTTGACTCTGGACACTCATGTTTTTCATTTATCCTTCAGAGGATGATGAAACTATTTTAGGCTGTGCAATATTTCACCTTCTGCTAAAAGACATGTTATGTAGGGGAAATGTCACACCATGGTGCTGATGTTATGTAAGAAAAATCTATGAGATTTTTAACATTAAATATGGCAAATAACACACCAATTCTAAAAAAACAGACAAAATTTTAAAGGTATTTTGAAAAATATTCCCAGAGTAGCTATCCTAAAGAGATGCTATGAAACAGAGGCACTTCACTGCTTCCTAATAGCATGTAATACACTTTCACTCACGGTCAAATACAAACACAGTCTACTACTGAGATTTACCTGCACTGTCCTCTACTGACATGAAGAAATCAGCCTAAGGTGTTACCAAGCCTTTCTTAACAGATTAGCAGAAAAAATTCCAAGACAACCATTGATTTTGGAGAATATTTTAAAGTATTCAAAATATTGTTTTGCCAGTTGTCAGAATCAGAACGGTAGGTTTCTGTACTCCTTGCAAAAATGTCTCATTATTGCTGACTTGCTCTGGGTTTTTAAATGAGATTCACATTTGTCACTGAAATGAAACCAGATATCCTTGACAGGAAAACATGTGCTGTAAGCAGAATTTGATGTCCTAGATAAACACAAAAAAATCTGCTGCAGAGTTTTCTCCAGCTCCTCTCAAATGACCCCCTAGACTGGCTTCATTTTTTCCTTGTGGTAGTCACCCTGTCCATGTGCAAGCTGTAGAAACTTTCATTTTTGGATACATTTTTGCATTTACCCTCTTGTATCCCGGCCTAACAGAAACCTTGTTCCATGGATCATCTCAGTCTGGGGGCATGTGCCACGTTTTGGTTTCTCCCTGAACCCCTTGTGTGTAGCAGCACCTGGTCACTGCACACAATGCTTTCACCTCAGTAGAAAAAAATCTTATTTTGACTGGCACATGATACCTCGTACAGACCAACACAATTGGAGTTAGTCAGGTTCAGACCTGATAGTTGGCAAAAAGTTCTGTGTTAAATAAAGGGGATTCCCAAATGGATGTTATGTATTGCCTTTGGAGTAATGTTTCTAGTAAGTTCCCCACCTAGCACCTGAAAGGAATTTTTTGAAACAGAACAGAAAAAAGAGAAAAGAGAAAAAAGAGAAAAGAGAAAAGAGAAGAAAAGAGAAGAGAAGGAAAGAAAAGAGAAGAAAAGAAAAGAGAAGAGAAGAAAAGAAAAGA
>VWYI01025236.1:18706-43189 GCA_013399455.1 Anthoscopus minutus
AAAAGAAAAGAAAAAAGAGGAAAGGAAAGGAAAGAAAAAAGAAAAGATTGATTCCTCTGTGGAAATCCAGGGTTTTCTCCTGCACAGAACCCTAGAGGCAACATCTTATTCTCTGTGGTGGAGTATTCTTATGATGGAAGAGAGAGAAAAGGCACGGATGGTGAGAGATATGTGGGTTCCTCTGCTTGGACAGACCCACGTGGACTATGAAGGTGGAGGTCTGGCAGCTCATTGGGACACTGGAATGAGTAGGCAAATGATGAAATGGAGTTTCAGTGGCAGCAGAGAAGCTCTTGCTTGCATTGCACAGAATTAAATTGCATCAGAGTATGGGGGAGCTCTAATTCAAATTGGGTATGTTCTCAACAAGATCAATCTGTCAAGAGTTGTTGGATACCAATAAAACATATGGCTCAGAATGTTCTGAACTGTAAACTGTTTGGTCTGGGATGGGATTCATAGGGAAAATACCACTCCCACTGTTTTTTATTCTACTCCTTTCTTTCCCAGCTGAGGACCAGTGTAAGAGGTGGGGTGCTGAGACATCTTCATCCTGCCCTGACTGTACAGTCACTTTCACCCTTAGAGAACCTGCCTGGTCATGTGGGGAAAAAAGGGAAAGAATTCTCTGTATCTTTCAAAATACGGTTATTCAAAATTGATCTGTAAGCTGGGAGTTTTTAAAAGGAAATATTTCATCTTCAGATAGAAACTCCCATTAGAAATAATACTGAATGTTAACAAGAAGTACCTGTTGACCCCTGTTTGGATCAGAGGGGAATGATATTAACCTGAAATAAGAATTATGGGACATATAAACGGCATGTGTTAAGCCAGAGATTAATGTGTGGGTCATGAGACTGTCCAGGAAGAGAAATCTGTGGGTGAGTGACAGTGGGAAAACCCCTGAGGAGTTAGCAACATGATCAGAGCAGAGTGAAATGTGTTTAAGCTCTGGAAATCCCAAAACATGTGAAGATGGTTGGAGGGCTGGAGCACATCTCCTTTGAGGATAGGCTGAGACTACTGAGGTTGTTCAGCCTGGAGAAGAGGAAGCTCCAGGGAAATACTAGTGCAGTCTTCCTGTAACTAAAGGGTACCAAAAAGCTTACAAGAAAGCTGAACTTTTTATGAATGCATGTAGGAAGACACATAGGAAGAGATGGAATGACTTCAAACTGAAAAATGGTAGACTTAGCTTGGATATTAGGGAGAAATTCTTAGCTGTGGAGGTGGTGAGGTACTGGAACAGGCTGCCCAGAAGAGCTGGGGATGTCCCATCCCTATGAGTGTTCAAGGGCAGATTGGATGGGGCTCTGATTGGATGATTGGATGAGAAACCTGGTCTGGTGGGATTGTCCTTGCCCCATGGTAGAAGGGTTGAAATGAGGTCACTTGCAAGGTCTCTTCAAACCCAAACCATTATACGATTCTATGAAACAGAGATAGGAGGAGATGGGGGATTGTACAAGGATACAGTTTTTCTATTTGTATAAGAATATTGCTAAGAAACTAACCAGCTTCAATATACTTATTTGGACTCCTATGAAAATGGAGTAACTCCACAACAGTCAGTGCTGGTAGTAGTGCTCGTGAGGATGCTGGTGGCTTTAGTCCTTCCAGGACCACCTGGGGATAATGCAAGTGTGGACCAGGGACTGATATTTGTGCCTTTCCTGAGGTGACAAAGAAGAAAGCTTTCCTCATCAAGTGTGCCAATAGAAAAACAAAGGTTTAGGGTAGAGGGAGGTAACCTACATGTGTGGTAGAACTCAGATTGCTTTAAAAAGCTGGAGAAGTTGTGGACAAAATGTCAGCTCTTTGGATAATTGCACCAGCCCTTTGTAGCCTTCAAAAGTCCATTGTTTTTTTTTTTTTACTTCACTTGTAAGTGAACATTTTGGGGAAAAGCGAATAAAATTCTGCAATTTCAGCAGTGAAAAAACCAATGGCAAGTGAATATGTCTCAGTGTTGACCTCGAGTACGGGAGCTCAGCGCCTGACAAAGGAAGCTTCCCTGCATCCCAGGCTGACCTAAGTACTGTGTTTCTCTGACTGGCTGCTACTGCAACTTGTCTGAAAGCCATTGGGACTTATGCTACTGGAAGATATGGTTTATTTAGCTATTCTTACTGACCCATGAATATACCTACTGTATAATTTATTGGAATGTTAGTAGTTCAGTTCTGTGATGTTTGTGATAGAAAATCTTCACTTGAGCCAGTGGGAAATTTGTTAGGGTGAGGAGTGCAGGCCTGGTCTCTGGTTTGACTTTTTTCTTTTCCATTGCAACACAATTAACCTTTTCATTAGAAGAACTCTGTTCCAAATAAGCAAACTTCTCAATGTGTATTACGGAGCCATTTCAAGCTCTCTCTTGCTTTGGAACAAAACATCTTTGTTCCAGCCATGCATGACATTTGAAGACCTATTTATACAATGTGTCAGCTCCATTTGTTTTCTTCATCCTGATATTTTCCTCTGTATTTTTAGTTAGCCATCCAGATTGCAACGAGTGAGATTGCTTCTGGTTTCCTCCTGTGCTTCTCCAGACTGAGGCACTGTCTGCCTTTGTCCTTTCTCCACTTCTGTGGGAAGAGGTGGAACAAGCCAAAATCAGATACAATTCTGACTATTTCATCCTCTTTGTCCTGAGACCAGCAGCACCAGGCTGCTGTGGGATGCAGAGATGGCAGAAGGACCTGCTGTTATGACAGTTTCTCTCCTGATGACCTGCCTGAGGGAAGCACAGAGCTGCAATCCCTTCTGCTGGAAGGGTCTCAATGAAGGACAGACTTCCAAACTTCATCCATAAATAAGCCCTCCTTGCAAAATACCCGCTTTGTCCTTAGACATTCATAGTTTCTAAGTCTCTAAGTGTCTAACCAGTCATTCTTGTCTGGCAGCACAATGCCAGTACTGGGCTAGACAAATGAAAATCTAAGTCCTTTTTCTGGAATCTTTTATACAACTTGCCAGCTGAAGGTTTTAAAATGCTTTAACACATACAGGGTGCCAGGAAACTACTGCATGCCTCACTTTAATCAGAAAAGGAGCCTGCAGGTGCCAGCCCAGCAGTGGTAAGCCTGGAGTTGCAGTAGCAGAGCCTCATCTGCTCTCATTGTCACCAGGAAGATTGGGGAAGAAGGGTGAAACACCTCCATGCAAGCAACACTGCTCCTTCATGGCCCACTCAAAGCCTAATAAGACTGAGGAAGGCATCTGCATTGACCTTCTGCTTCCCCATGCCTATAATAACAGATGGAAGGGCTGTAAGAATTGAGATTAAAGTTCAGAGCACATCACAGCTATGTTCAGACACTCCTTCCAGCTCTTGGGAAAGTGCACACAATCTCCTCTGAATGTGGAACTGCAGGTCATTTCTATGCCAAACACTTAATGTGTCCAGCTTTTGCACGTGATGAATGGGCTTCTGCTGCAAGAAGTGGAGGCAGTGGCATGTGAGGAGGAATGCCTTCAATACTGTGTGCTTCAAAAGCTGGGCTTGCGAGTTTTGCTGTGTGTTCCAGCATCTGGGGTAGAGCTGTGTGCACGGTCCCCACCAGCACAAATGAAACCAAGGCATCCATATGCTGTACATTAAGAGTGTTTGATCTCCTGCACTCTGGCTAGCTGCTCAGATGCTCCCTCTCCCTCTGCAGCAACACAGAGTGTGGTGTTGAAACCTGTAAGTCTGCGTGTATTCATGGGCTCTGTGATGGGAACTGCAAAGCTTAACATGAAACAGTTGAGAAAATGTTGCTGGCCACAGCCACAAAGCCTGTCCTCATCTGTTCCATGATGGTGGTGGAAAATAAAATTCCTTGAGTTTTATTTTCGTGTTTTAAGGTGAAGGAAAAAGAACTACCAAAGTAGATGAAATTTAGTCCAACTGATGTGACACCTGGACTAGCAAAGCAAGATGAAATCTCTTCTCAGTGCAGGAATTGTGGCCATGCATGGCCAAGGCCACCATAAAGACACTGCAGCCCCACATGGACAAGGGACAGCTTCTGTAACCCTAGGCTTTAAGCTTGTCCCTCCATGGATTACTGTCACTGTTCACCATGTGTTTTCAAGTCAGTTATTGCAGTGACTCTGCTATGTTTCACTAAGAAAGCTACAGACACCTCTGATCCCCATCAAAGATGCTGGTGAGATAGGAGAGAAAGGCTCTTCTCCATGGAGGATTTACTGGCCCCACAGCATTGTTTCATGCAGATTGGGAAACCGGGCAACACCGTAACTTGAAAATTGTATGATGGGGAAGCACAAACAACAATTATGTAACAATAGAAATGGATTTTATTTTGTAAAAAGTTATAAAATGAATATTGTACAAAAATAAAGTCTGTAGAGAACTTTGGTTGATTAACACAAATGACTGAGACATATAATTGCAGGTGAAGTAAAAAAATCCAGAGAAGCACACTCCTGTCTTCAGTAAGGTCTAAAAACGAAAAAAAAAAAGAAGAAAAAAAAAAGAAAAAAATTTTTAAAAAAATCACGAACTTTACCCTTTTGTATTTTTAACATAGAGATTTACTTTGGTTGCAGCCTCTTCAAGCTGCACAGAAAATGCTCTGAGGCAAGTTTTCATCAGCTGGAGCAAGGGACAGCGCAGCTCTGAGTGCTGTCACCACTCAGCTGCCAGCAGCGCCCTGGCCCTCCGCCTGGCAGGCGCCCAGTGCCCACCCCGTGCTGTGGGGCAGTGTCACCACCCCCGAGCAGCACGGAGGGCGCGGCGTCCCCGTGGCAGTGTGAACAGACCCTGCGGGTGGTTCTCCAGGGCCACCCTCCCTCCGCCCAGGAAAGCGGCGGAAGTCGGGGATGAATTACATGCCCCACACCTGGTACATCTTCCTATGCCTGTTCTGGACTTTTTTGACCTCTAGACCCTTCTTCAGTAGTGTCCCAAGGGGCCCAGGGCAAAATGAGTATGGAGAGCCTTTACATGCATGAGATAAAAAGGTTGGAGCATGGTTTTCAATAAGGATTTTTTTGTCATGTTGCTTTTGTGGGAGTTGATGCTTCACTGGTTGTCAGGTATGTCTAGTGACCTGCACTCCTGCTCCTTTGGGAAAAATGTCTCCAGAATGAGAGCTTGTGTTAGCGGTCACGTACGAACAGCTTTGCTGTACAACCTCCCTCCTCCTAAGGAAACTCAGACTGTTCTGCTGCATGGGTATGATCCTGTAATGTTTCAGCAAATTATACAAAACACTCTGGTTATTTAACACAAATGTTTACTTGCAGGTTATATTAAATCCAGGGCTAACTAGTAAGAGGGATTTAACCTCTTCTATACGGAAGTACGGAAGGAAAAGCTTGAATAAATATAACTAGAAATTATAAGGCTAAATGTGATTATTTTCCATTTGTCAATAGTTATATGAGGTCAGTTGGCATAAAGTGTGAGAAAAAAAATGTGGCTACATTTAAAATATGACTAAAATTAGTTTTTCTAACAAATTGCTAATGTTGAGCCAAGTTCTGCGACCCTCACTCGTCCAGAGCCATTGCTGCTCCTGCACATGTACGATTGCAGTAATTTTCAAAGGCTTAGTGACAGGAATAAGGGCTGCAGGCTTCAGCACTACCTTTTGTGAACATAACCAAGATTTTGTTTAAAAGAAAAAAAGGTAAAGTAAGTGATTTTTTGCATTCAAGTTAACACTTTCAATCAAAAGCATGGACCGTTGTTCCCAACGTCTTTGTCTCTCTATATCCCCAAGTGCCATCTACTTTGGCACCTTTGAAAGACACTTTAATAAATAAGGAGACTCATTACTGAACTGTAATAAATAACAATAACTTAATCTCAATAAATATCTTCTGTATACTTATGTCTCTGAAGGGATGCATTGCATCAAGTAGTCTCTCTCAATCACAATGACCAAATAGAAATGTAGTTATGCAAGTGACGTTAGTCCTTTGTAAACCTAAAGAAACACATTTTAAGTAGGCTGGGCTTGTTATTTCTCTTACTAAACAAGGAAGAAGTGCTTAAAAACTCAACTTGTTTTCACAGGTAGCAGAAGAACAAAATCCTGCAATCATTTTGAAGAAACACAAGATGGAAATAACCAATCTTAGCCAGTAAGCAGAACTGTTTTGCTTCATAAGAACTTGAGCCTGGTCATTTTGATATTTGCCCAATATCATCTTACTTACAAGGGTAATCTTATAGCTTAGGAGTCGTCCTAAGCATTCACAAACTGCCCTCCAATGAGCAGTAGCACAATGTGTCTTTCAATAGAGCTGAGGGCACAGGGGATTAGTAAGGTACTCCTAAGCTACTTCTTAGCTAAGCTTCTTGGTATAACTGATATATCATGGCATAACTACAACACAGCATGGTATGGCAGGGTTGTGTTTTTAAGCACGTTCCTCACGGATTGAGTCTCACTGATGGTGGACTGAGTCAAACAGGAAAGGTAGCGTGCACAGCATCCATCCATCGTCTTCTCCACCTGAGCTTTTATCTAAATCCCCATAGAACGTCAGAAGTCTCCATCCTTCTACTCTGCCACATGCCTCCTTATCCCCAGGCTCTCATGGCTCCTCATTCTGTGTTCTTGGTCCTTTTTCCTCCACTTGGAGCAGACATTTCCCTGGGAACCTTGGTCCCTCTCTTTGCAGTGTAGCAGGAATGGAAAACTGGTGCCGCCTTGGCACTCTGTCAGACGCATCCACACCTTTTCGCGGAATGTTTTTTCAGTATATGGTAAACCAGATTATCATCCAAAAAGGACAGGTCATCATCAAAGGCTGTGGGTCTACAACAGGCTTGCCTCACTTTGTCAGTGACCAGTTTTTTCTTTTTGGTTAAGTTTTTTAAAATTTTGTCATAGGTGGTCTCAGCTGCATCACAAGATCCACTGCAATACCGGAAAATTAGCTCTTCTTTGGTTTCATATCCCAAATCCAAGTCGGTCACATTTAAATGTATTTCTGTTAAGACACATCCTCGATTTTTGCCCTTTTGATTCCTCCTTCCTTTTTTGTTGGCATTCTCTATGTTTGTGGCTGCATTTTGACGATTTCTTTCCCGCCTAGAAAAAATCGGAGTCTGTTTATCTGGTGACCTCCTCAGTCTTTTAATAGTGGCTTGAATAAAGTCCACTACCTCATCAAATTGATCTGGATAATCCTCTGGCATATTAGCTGTTTGGGAAAGACAGAAAAGGCTTTGTCACACATCAGTTATCGTGAAGTTTGTCTCTACAGCTCAAAAATATTACGCACATGCAAGCTTTTCTGCCCATCATTCCAGAACACATGCCCAGGACCCTTAGAAATCAAGGAGAATTAAGAATGGTTTAAATCATCACAGAAACTCATTTGGGGAAAGAGAAATGAGATATATATGTAGATATATTTGTATTTCTGCGTGTGTCTGCTGATACTTGGTAGCATTTCAGCACATCTTTTAATACTGAATGAGCCCTGTGGAAATAGAGGGAAGGGAAAACATGTCATGGTACAAATATGAGTTAAGAGGTCAATGAAGCCACTGTAAAGAGGTTATACAGATTCTTCCCAGCCAAGCAGCAACAAGGTTTCTTTACAGAAATTTTGTGATTATAGTTGTTAATTATTTTCTTTCCACATCAGCAGCAGTTATGTGCCAAAGCATGTGCCAAAGCCACATGTCAATAAGGTTTTTGGGTATGACAGAAGGAGGATTTCCTGGGGTCCCAGGCTGAGATATTGTTCCTGGATGAACGCCTGGAATTTTACTGCTCCTAGGGAATAACTATTTTCATAGCTTTTGAAAAATTTCTCAGGTAAGTGTTTTGTATTACAAGATGCTGATCACACTGAATAGAAATAGGTCAGAATAGAAGTACTATGTTAATTTTCTATTATTAATTTTAGCAATGCATTTTCCTTCTACAAAAATTTAATTTTTAATCTATTTAATTTATCACTTGATATAGTACTGATTAATTATTCAAGTAAATTATATGATGAAGTCAATGAAATATTTTGATACTAGCAGAACGAACCTCTTCAAGAAGGGTAAAAATAAGTCTGTTCTGAAATGGTCCCAAAATTATGATTTGGAAAAAAGTTGTATTTTGAGAACCTTAATCTTTCTATGGACTAAATCTCTTAAAATCACCTGCTTTGAATACAGAGAACTACTGGAGAGCCATGCTGTCAGAACCCTGTGCATAGAAGCCCTTACACCACACTATTAATGATTATATCTTAAACACTATAACTTAAACACTTAAACATTATATCTTAAAACTATTTTGCAATATTGAGATTTTTTTGGTGTTTATTTGGCCAAAAATTGAGGCTTCTTCCTTTTCAGTGGGTCCTAAGAGAATTCTCCTCTCAGTACTTAACTCCTGAAACCCAACACATAACAGACCAGTGTCATACCAGCCTTGCTCATATGGGAGAGGCAATACCCAGTGCAGTGCACCTGGTCAGGTGTTGGTACCTCCAGAGGCTCCCACTCAGTGAGGTGCTGAGATGGAAACAGCTCCTTAGGCAAAGGCTCAGCACCACATTTCCCTAACAAGCATGGTAAGACAGGAATGCCAGTGGGTGACCAGGTAGCACGGGTACCCAGCTCAAACAGGGTGGCAGGGACTCTGTTAACAGGAGACAGAAAGGTGAGAGGCTGCCCTCTACTACCTAGCAAAAGTACACCCTCATATCCTCAGTGGAAGCACCAAATACAGGGGAGATGGGAGGCAGCAGAATCCCAACTCTGTCAGTGCAAAAAACCTGCTGAAACAGAGAGCATCGGCACATAAGCACCTGCCTGAAGTAACCACATCCTAGAGGCCTCCCTCCGAGACAAAATAGTAATGGATGAAAGGTATACATTTTTTGATGGATGGGATCCAGCAAAATAGTTTAGACTGGTAAAAGAGTGATGGAGGCTGGAAATCTTGTACCTCTATGTAATGAGGGTGATAAAAAACAGGGCTCTATAAACTAGAGTTTGGAACTGAAAAAAGTGAATTACATTTTCTTTTACAGATACCCATTCTAAAAACAACTATCTCAGAGACCAGTGTTCATGTTCAAAGACATGAAGGAGGGATGGCTGCTATCTATACAGCTATGTAGAACCTGAACAAGGCAGGATCCTGCACCCAGCCCCATGTTCCTTTGATACCAATGGTAAGTACACCTTTCTTGCACTCCTCTAACTCTGTAGTAGGTACTAAAATACCCACTGTAAGCCATACCTGCTGGAGGGGATTGCTTGGATGGATGTGTCCACTGGATGCACCAACCAGCTCCTTTGCAGAACAGGCTGGTCTGCCTGCTCTGTACTAGCATTGCCTTACCAAGCAAGAGCCAGGTCCAGGTGATAGGCAGGCTGTGTTTCTTTAAAGCAACAGGGCCTAGACATCTTCCTAGACTCAGTTAAAAAAGATGACCCACATGGAGCTCACATAACCCCCATTGCTAAAGTACAAACCTGGCCCTGACAGAGATACAGATGAAAAGAAGCTGGCAGAAGGCACTTGTTACTCGGGACTTAGTAGCTTTCAGATTTCCCACACAGAAACTAGGTTTCTTAGTCTATAATCAAATATGAGAAGGATGTAGCCCTGAGGAGATGGCTCTAGAAGTGTCCTCCTCCATTCTGACTTTCAACTGCCCTCCTCTCATTCTGCTGTGACCACCTTAGCCCAGCCTCTTTCATATATTCCTAGCTCAACCTTTGTACCAACAGTATGATGCCAAGAGACCTTGGCTACTGAGAGTGCAACAGAACAGTAGGGAAACATACAAGGGCTTAATGAAATTAAGGCAGCGATCAACCATCAGGAAGGGGACAGAAGACAGTTACAGGGAAAACCAACCTATATGTAGAGATTATTGTTGCAACCTTCAGCCTTATACTTATCTCAAGCCTGGCACACTGCCAGTGCAGTAAGAGGTATAAGTGTCCCTCTCCTAAGAAGGGCGAAACAAAACTAACTGAAGAGATAATCCAACTGGGCACATCACTTTTAAATGGCTTGCAATTGAGGGGCAAAAATACTGTCTACCCCTGTGAGAGTGCTACAGGCATGAATGTACTTTGGCTAAATACCAGTTAGACAGCTACAGGGGTTAAGCACTGTTCTGCAAACTCTAAGCCAGAGGGTAGTAGATAGGAGGAAGACAGGCCCATGTGGTAGACAGTATTCCTGCTAAAAGCACATGCTGAGGTCTGTCCTGGTTCATGTGTGATCTCTACCCCAGCTGCACCAAGGGAGGTAATGCCACTGAGAGCCTTCTGTGCTGAGAGTGGCCTGTGATATTTCAGGCTGAGGAAACTAAACGCTGCTAAAGAGACCCATGCAAGGCTGGTGATGCAGACATGCACTGTCAGCCCTGTTGACTTCAACCAGAAGGTGGGAGCAGTAGGGTAAAAAGTAGATCAAGTAATCAAACAACAGCATATCCAGCTAGCGAAGTCCTACCTACACACACAGACTAGCTGCACCCAGAATAGGGGGTCACTGGCAGCATGACTAATCTTTCTAATCTCACTAAGGTTCTAACATGAACTGTGCAAGAAGTGTCCCAAGTGTCTAATGGAGCTGGAGATCCCTGCTCTGCTCACCTCCTACTGCAACACCAGGATATATTTTGGAGACTCACTGGGAGGAATGGCAGAACTATTAGTAAGATGAATTCCAACTTCCTTCACCTCCAGTGAAGACATTCTCTTCAGCCCAGGGAACTGGAAACTATCCCAGGATATCTACCTTTAGGCTGGTAATTGGAAATCTACCAGTAAGACTCCTGCAACATTTGGAGACTACATCACTGGAGGAGTATAAAGGCCTATAGGTGATAATAGGAAACTGGTGGAAACAGTGGGCACAGAGCTTCCCTTGAGAAAATGTTCAGGTCTTCTTGATCCTGGTCACCGTCTGCCCACCTAAACTACGTGTGCTGTTACAGCTATGTGGGTACATCACATCAACACAGTGGCAGCTGCATTACTGGGCTACTCAGAGACACCTTGCAAGTTTCTATAAGCAACTCTCTCCTCTGCCTGTGGTTATATGGAGTTATATAGAGTTTATATAACCTCTAAACTGGTTATATGCAATGCAGCAATGATCTTTTGGCAGCTTCCAATGCACTGCCAAGGGACCCCAAGCCTGCTTCCATAATTTAATAGTCCTAGCTTCAATCCCTGTAATCAGCTATTTTTCTGCTGCTTAATAAATCAGTCATCAATGTGACTACAAGCAGTCACTAAGAATGGGTCACAGGGGTCTGCAGGAAAGACTGACAGCCAAGACTGAAGGGAGACTTGTCTTAGCCCTGTGCTGAGGTGCTCAGTAGGGATATTCAGCTGCACAACAAGTATGGTGTGCAGACTTAGAGCCTGAAATAGAATGCTGTGAAAAACTGCTGAAATAGGACCCAAAGCAATCAAGTGGAAACACCAGGCATGATGGGTTGAAACAAGGCACTAGAGTAAGTGCTAAGGAAGCTACCACCAGACATCACACATGAATAAGCAATAACCATTGACCAAGGACTAAACTCTGTAAAAGGCTAATAGACAGAAGGGAAGGTGGAGAAGACTGACTGCAGGATGTCCCCATCCTGATGGGCACTTGGTAGATGTGCTCCAGGGATTCTGAGACCTCTTTGCACCACAGACACCACATGCTTAGCATTTGTTTGGCCTCTGCACGGTTGTAAGTTCTGCTGGGGGCAATGGGGGTGCTGAGGTGAACTGTGGTTTGTAAACTTAGTAAAGTAGAGCGGTACTTTGTTACCCTTCTGTCTGCAACAGAAAATGTTATTTAGAAAATGTTTATAGTCTCACAGCATCTTTGTTTCTCTCCGACTGCATGGACTGTCCTGATTTGATTGTGCAGCACAAAAGCATTTGTTGGGGGGATTTCACACGTGTGCTTCACATACACACACACACACAAAAATACAACTAATTACACACACACGCACACACGGTTTTTCAAAACAAACTAGTTTACTGACAACACTTGCCTTCTGCTGTAAATGCTGAGAGAACAAACACATGACAGATGCCTGTCATATTGTACAATGTGCCAGCAGAAAATGCTGGGATACTATGGGATTAAAGCAGCAAAGATATCAGAGGAGTAGTCTCCGGTCCCAAGCTCCAGGGTGTGAAGGAATTAGATTTAAAAATTTGAAAGGCACTTAGGACAGGACAGGACAGAGTAGTATAGCCCAGACCAGCATGTGCTCAGTATAGGTTTGCAAAGGTTGTCTTGCACATGTGATGCATCTCAGAACAGGTGTTTCTCAAAGGAAAGGAATGTACATCCTTCAAAAGTTAAATCCTCCCTTAGGAAACACAGGGTCTCTGTGCGTCTTGTTCAGAATGTGGGACAAAGGCTCACAGAGCCCACCAGTTGAATGTAATGGGCTGAGCCCCACTACTTCAACTATGGTGCCATGATCTCTCACAAGACTGGTGTGAAGTCATGAGGTTTTGTTTGTGTCTTGTGTCACAGTCGTCAGAGCTCTTTCCTGGCTGCCCAGCTCCCTGAGCAAATTCCTTGGAGACAGACTTTGTGTGAGCATGCACAGGTGTTTATGCATCACCTCTGCCTAGCACCCCTGCAGCAGGAGCCTGGGACAGGCAGTAGGGCTTGTAGGAACTGCATCCATCATGTGTGTCCTGCTGTGCTCAGCTCACTCTCCTGCAGCTCTTTTCCATGCTCTCTCTTTCATTGCCATGCCAAGGACCTGACCACCCAGGTAGGAGCAGGCAGAGCACCTTCCTATGGTTGCAACAAGAGTACGAGTTTGTTTTCCAGGGTCAAAGAATCAAGACTGTTGGGTATTGATGGCAGTCCATGTGCCAGCGTGCCTCTGAGCACCTCCTCTGTCTCCCTTGTCCAGCTGAACAAGGTCTGTGGGGGTTTTCTCACATGACCAGAAAAATTAATATAAAAGCAAAGAAAGAAAGAATAAAATGTCACAAGACTGATATAAATAAGAATCTAGCTGAGTGATCAGGCTGGGGACAGAGCTGGTTGATACCTTAACCAGAAGGAGAGAGACTCATTTAAAATACTAATTTAAGAACCAAACCAACCAACCAAACAAAAAAATTAACCCAAGAATATTAGCATCATCTGCTTGCTGTTTGCAAGCTCTTTGCTTGTTTTCTAAATGCTTAGGACATAGTCAGATCACAGCTTTGAGCCAGCCTCCTAGGTTTGGAACATCCCTCTGTAATGCAAAATGAAGTTCTTGCCTCACTGATATTCTCTGCAACCTTAAATTTTGACCTGCCTGTCCCCAAGCACAGTCTCTGAACCCTGGGCACAAAAAGACCTGGCAGCATGCATGAGTGAAGGATTCAAACAGCCATGGCACTCTCCATTAGCCCCTGAAGAAATCCAGTCCTGAGTTCTGCTTTGGGCATGCAGGGAAATGTGCCTTCCTCTGGGCATCTTCCCCACTGCAACCCCCCCAGAACCTGTCTTTGCATTTCTATTTAATTAGAGACCCCATGTAATACCAGGACTGGAATCTGATCCCTGTGCTTTTTAGAAAAATAAATTATACAGTGTTCTGATAGAAACAGGTCTAAATGGATATTCACACCAAATTTGTCCCATTATTGAAAAAACAGCCTCCATTAAGAAAAAATAGACAATTTATTTCTGTCTGTTCAAATGTGATCACAATTACATTTTGTGTATCTATTAACTTGATTTTGCTATCAACAGATCCATTTTAAAGCCAAATAGTCCCCCACACCCAACAGCAACAACCCAGCATGGCAGAGTAAGAAATCCTCAGCTTGTACCTGCTCACAAAATGATGGTTTGGATCTTCAATTTTTGAGATAAAAATCCAGTTTCTTCTTTTGGTGCCTGGTTATAGATTTAAAAGACTAACTACAATCTCTTCTAACCATGCTGTCTCTAATGGCATACAAGAAAAGCTTAAATTCTGTATATTGCAGAACAACAACTTACAGGGGTAGGTTTTCCCTTAAATTATTTGAAACTGTACTTTTTCATACAGCTTTCCATACTGATCTCAGGAAAATGTAATCACGTCACTGCCACATCATTTGGCACTTTACAAACCCTGAGCTAAAGTGATGTAATAGAAGCCATGAAAGGTTTATAAAACATTATAAAATTAGGTTTTGCTTTTAGATTGTAGTTTTAATGCCTGCATTTGTGACACCACATAGCTATCACATCAGAACGTTAGTCCGAGCAAATAAATTGTTTTGCTTGAGCACAGTCTTTCAATTAGAGAAGTTCAAACAACAGTATCAGACCCTGACTAATGATTTCAGACCCTTAAGTATGATTTCAGAGTTCTAGGGGTTTAGCCCCACTCATTGTAATGGTAAGCAATATTTAGAAAATTTAGATTGAGATCTGCATTAGGATTAAATGGCCCTGTTTTTCAAAAAACAGTTCTTGTACCTTAATCTGGGACCTTCATAATCAAATTATTACTTTATTTAGTAACAATTATTCAGTATATTTTTTTTAATATTTGGTTTGCTTTGAAGCACTGTTTTCAGGTGCTTATTATAGAGGACATGGCCTATCTGAACACAGAATGCCTCCATCTCACACCATAAGAACATATTCTAGGAGAAATTTGGAGCAATTTGTTTGTGGAAGTGCAACCTTATCCAGGTTAAAAATACTAATGTGATGATCATTCTGCTTTACAAAGTGAGAAGGTAGCAACTGTGCTGGGGATAACCCATTTATTTTATTGAAAGTGAAATAATTTGTATAAAAAGGACAATATTGTATGAATGCATCTAAGTAAAGGCAGGTGTTAAATGCTGAAAGGTTTTTGCTATTTAAACAATTAAATCTGAGGCATGACTTTGCTTTCACGCCTTGCCTGAAAATTCAAGAGTGAAATGGAAATCCACTGGTTATATCCATTAGGAAATAGAGCACCAAACAAACTGGGGTCAGCTCATCCTTAAATGTTTAATATAGCTCTGAATTACCTCACTCCTAGCCCATGCTGTGGCTCCCCTGGGACTCAGAGAGCCCTTAGAAATGGAGCCTCTCCCTGGTGTCGCTTGTCACTCTCATCACTCAAGCTAAATAACCTGGTGGATGATGCCAGGGGCACTCACACCAGTCAGGTACAATGAGGCAACTGGCAAAAGGCACAGGACTGACTCAGCTTCCTGGTGTCCTTGCTCCTGAGGGAGCCATCACGTTGTATAGCTCACTAGCTAACCCTCTAGCTTCCCACGTGTTGGTTAAAACAACAAATCCACAGAGTCCTTTGTATTTTCACTCTGCTATGCTTGGCAGTGCCTCCCTTTCCATACTTTGTTTGCATTCTTGCAGGTAGAAATGCTGGTTCCCAACAGAGGAAGAAAGGGGGGAGACAATAGGACCACCACCATTGTTGCAGTGTGGGAAGTCCCTGAGAGCAGGGGGAAACAGCAAGGTCAAAGGAATGGTGTGAAGCAGAGGAAGTCAGGAGCTGAGCCACTCACAGGAGTTTTTTCTTCTTCACCTAGTCCAGGCAGGTTGCTTGCAGGACCCTGCCCCATGGTAGGCTGGCCTCCTCTGCCAGCCCCCACCTCTGGCCTGTCTGGGGTGGGCAGAAGAACATCTCACCTAGCAGTCAAGAAGCAGAGGAGCAGAAGGAGGATGCAAACTTCTCTCTGGCACAGAGCTTTTAATCCCCAGCTCTGAGCATCACAGAGCAGTTGACTTTTTGGCAGTCACACCTGAGGTATTGTGGCATCTCCTGCAGCTGCTGCCAGGACCCCTTCTGCACCTTATCCTATGGAGTGGTGGGTACATGAGCACCCTTGGAGCATCCCTGCATCAGAAGAAGTTACAGCACAAAGAGTTTAAAAGGGGAAGACAGAAAAAGTGCCAGCACCCTGGTGGCCTGGAGCCACCAGCTGAGTAGGAACCAAACCTGGGCAAGACAGATACCTGTTGACTTCTCTCTAAGATCTGGTACCCTTCCAGATCCATACCAAGCTGAGTAAACACCCATCTTCCCAGTAAACTCTAGGTTACAACTAATATTTGGTTAAGCTAGAACCTCAAATCCTGTGAGAGCCTCAGATGAGTATATATGAGCAAGACCCAAAACCTGCAACCTCTGTTAGCAAGAACACATATAGCCAGCTAAAACCATAGGTTTTAATGGAGGAAATATTGGTGCAGAAGTGATCCAGCCCAGCACTCTTATGATATCAGTAAAACCCCACAGTGGTAACCCAGCCCATTTAGTAAAAGTTCACTGAAGGTAAAGAACATGCCTAAATCAATAACATCAGCTATTACTGGGCTGCCTGTGCTAATATGCTGCATCTCCCATTGGGTTTTAGAAGCATCCCCAAGGAACAAAGACGTGCAGCAAATCAGGAAGAACAGACTCTGAAGGGACCCTAACTCAGCCTCTTCCCTGTGTCCTTAGGCTGGCAGAGCAGTCTGGGCAAAATCTTGGCTATTTCTCTCGTGTCAGTCTCTGCTGCTATCAGATTTGATCTGATCTATAAACAACACATGATCTTTCATTGTTGCCTTTCAATTGCCTGTATTTCAGTGTGTTTACAAAAGGAACAATATGGAATGTTTTAATATTGCTTGTTGAAAATTGTTAGTGTTATAATAATCAGTCCCTGGCTCTAGGGCAGGTACATGTACTCCACTGCAGAAGGGCTCATGCTGGGAAGTGTGGACTGGCACTGAACAGACAGAATTTATGTGTGCTCAGAAGAGCAAGATCCTTCCTAACTGCTACACTGGATACCTCCTTTCAGAAATGGCCTAAGTAATTTGCCAAAGAAATCACATATGCTTTGGGTGGAAGGCGAGATAGTCCAGATGTTTGTACACAGCTTATTATTTAAAAGAGATATGACCAGCTTTCCTCTAAAAGCATGGCCACCAGGGAAGTTTTGGCATACTGCTGTAACACTGCCCAGCCACAACACAGGAAAAGAAATACATGGATTTCAGTGTTTGCTTATTTTGAAGAATATTCCTGTCCAATAATCTTTAAAGTATTTGCACAAGTCCCAAAGACTTCAAAGAAATGCACCTGCAAGTTTCAGTTTAAGTGATGTATAATATACAGTGTAAACTTCTGCTAGATCATACAAGTGGCTTTATTCCTTAAAAATATATGCTATATGAAATACATCACAAAATTAATTTTAAGTACTTGATCTTAAAACATATTATAATATATATTTTGTGCCCTAATATTTTATTTACAGCTGTCTCAAGTATTTTTTGATCCTATTTTCTTTCTTGTCTTTGTAATCACGATTGAAATTCCAAGAAAACCTGAAATCTTTCCTGTGGTTCTCTTTACCAAAGGATATTACTTGATCAGAAAGTGAGCCAGTTTTGTAAAAAATGACCACTCTGCAGTGCTAACCACTCTACTAGCACTAATGTGTCAGTGGCCTATTTAGATCCTGAACATAGTTATGCTGCAGTACTTTGTATTACTTGTTTATTTCTACTTATTCATTTACTACCTCAGAAATACGGGAATCGACAACAAATGGGTCATGTAGGGTTTGGCCTATGTACTACAAGTTTTATGCTGCAATCTCTAGATAGTGTGTATGGGGGATGAAGGCTGGGTATTTGCACTAGATGTTCACCTCTGAACATCTGCAATTATGGCAGGGCAGGACTTCATGACCCTAATGGCTTCTCAAAGCCTTTGTAATTTTAATTATTTTAAAATTGCTTTTTGCAGTACTAACCAGGAACAGTATACTTTACAAAGACATTACAACCTATCAGTCTGAGGATCTTCTGCTAGCAGACAAACAGTGCTTCCCCTACTAAATACAGTAACAGTCTAATGAATACTTAACACAAGTGAATTCTTCAGCTTTTCAAAGGATGTTTTGAAGCTCTTCATCCCCAAACCCTGAACATGGGGATTTCTAAAATACATTGAAGATGCTTATGAAAGATGATGAAGAAAACTATGTCCAGGTGTATTATCTGTCAATAAACACCTGCAAAACATCCAACAGCAAACGTAGTTTCACTGGCAATTTTTTGAGGCCCCTAAATTGAAAAGCTGTAAATGGGGGCACCACCCTCTAAAAGGGTTACTATTTGTAATGAATGCTCTAGTTTTTAAAAGGTATCTCAGTTTGTAGGAGTGTGAGTAAGTTATTTTTCACCCAGCATCAGGATTGGAGAGCAGAGAGACGGTTTTCAAATTCACTTTGTTCTTTATTCTTCCCTATCTATATTACATATTTACAGACAGAGAGGAGCTATGTACACCAGGCTAACAAGGTACAAAATGGAGACTGAAGAATCTCTTCAAGGTCTTTTAAGTGTCAACCTATCCAATAATAAAATGCCTAGTAATTTATTTTCATTAATAACCCAATAACCTGACACCTGTGTCCTGCAATGTGGAATCTTTTATCCAATCACCTATTATTACCCAGGAACCTCAGAAGAAGAAGACAAAGAAGAAGGAAAAAGTGCCCTAAATCCTCCATTTTGTATTTCACTTAATATAACTCCAAATTCTAACTTCCTCAGCCAGCAGCTTAATATAATTCTAGCTAACTTACACATGCACATTGCTAGTTTCTCTGCTTAGCTTTAGAAGATTTCTATATGGTTTTTGGTAAAACTCTGTGTTCACTTGAGTGTCTGAGCCTGTCAGCACAGATAATGGGATATTTTCTGTGCCTCTGACTCTCAACAAAAAGCAGTAAAGAACTAAAACATTCAGCAAAAGTTTTCTGCAATTCAGAACTTTTTTCCCTAAATCTGAGTGTGTTCTTCGTTGGAGTACAGTCAATATTTGTACCTCAAACTGCAGAGGAATTTGCTTCTAAGGCTACATGCCTCTGGATTTAACCACATCTGCCTGGTGTCTTTCTTTTTCTAGAATTTTGCCCACGAATGGACCAATCTGCATACTTGGGAGTTCTGAAAGCCTGGATAACCTGAGTGTCCCTGTGCAAACAAACTTGAGTACATACATGTGCTGGCTCGGGCACCCGGGCGTGCTCGGGCTGACACCGGCAGGATCACCGGCTCTGCTGGATGCACCAGCTGTGCTGGGCACGCACAGATCAAATGACACAGGGCGACACCTGCTCAGTGTGGCTGATACCTCCCTGATGCACTGGGTTTATTGTGCAGGGCAGGTTACCTCTGCAGCTTCTGGGTGTCTTAGGCTACAGCAAATACACCACACCATAGGTGTGCTGAGCAGGAAAGCCTGCACAGAAACATGAGAGTTGTAGTTCGTGACATTGAATGGGCCTAATAAATATTGTAGGGCAGGAAATGCATTCAGTTGGAAGCATAATTAAATACCGGTTTTGCCTTAAAGAGCCCTACAATGCCATTATTTTTTCTAGATAGTTTCCATATTAGTTGATAAGGTTGCAGCTAAAAGCAGTAACTTAACAATAAATACACTTCAGCAGGGGTAAGAAGAATTTTTAACAGAGGTGTAACACACACATACCATGGTGTGTCACAGCATATACCAAAGGAGCTCCAACTGTGAATGACCTTTCAGTAGCTGTAGAGTAACTCAGACACCATGAAGCAAAACCCTATCTATTCCTCTTACTAGGAGGGAAAATCCCATAGGGAGATGTTTCACTTAATTCTACCTGCTTGCTACTAACTAGTTCTTAGTAAAGATTCTCACTTGATCAAGAGAATACAAATCATATATCATATCATACCATGGATTTTAAGACACTCCAGTCCTCACGTACATGTTGATTATGTGCATCCAACAGCAAGCAGATACAAGATGTATTCACTGGTGATTGTGTATAATGCAAGTAAGTGTTTGGCTCCCTCTGCACTGTCATGCTTCTGAGGCTGCTGACTTAGTACTTAGTTTATAATAGTGTGGTTTATATTTGTTCTACTTGGATGTGGTATTTAATCTAGTAGTGTTCTTCCCCCAGAGGACTGTAGCATAAGGGAAACAATGAAATGGTTACAAACTCTATGTCCCTTCTTTTTTTTGTGAGTGTGAAATAAGCTATCCCATGAATATTGTTGCCAAAACACCTACAAATACTGGATCCATCTCCAATGCACCACATTTGTGGAGGTTACTCCAGCCTACAGCTCAATTAAAAATGCAGAAGGTTACAATTGCTAGCACCCTCTGCCATCTCTGATTACTGCCCTGAACAGCAAAGGTCAGCACATTACACCTGATCAGCCCAGGAGGTTAGAACCCTGCTTGGAGCATGGAATGAAGGAAGGTTTCAAACCAGCCTGAAGGGGATGGGGTGACATCAGGTGACCTCAGAGTACTTTGCAGAGAAAGCAATCCCATCAAACGAGAACGCAAAAAGGTGTCAGGGGCCTGGGAAACAGATCTGATCTCCAGCAGGTTGTCTGGCCTGCCCTTAGGAGTGTACTTGATCTCACAATCCTACTAAGCCCTGATGGAAGTGGTGTGTGGGAGACTCAGCTTCTCTGGAGTGAGAGCAGTGGACCTTGAAGCAAAAGGGCTACACTCAGACTGCAAAGGGATTGCTTTAGGGGACAGCAGTGCACCTCCCTGAATGCACTCAGCATCCAGTCCTGCTCAGGACCTACACACTGCTTATGAGGCAGCACAGGCAATGATGGTGCTCCCACCACTCTGTGAGCTGTCTCCTGCAAAAGCCCTTAGTAAAGCAGCTGACCAACAGCATCCACAGAGATGTGAATTGATAGCAGGCTCACCTCAGACAGCTGGGGAACTGAAAACACACCTCTGTGCTCATAGCATTGTGCTCTGAAGGTGAGAGAAACCTCCAAGTGGAAAGAGAAATCTACATGGTGTAGACTGATTCTTCTTGTGTACTTGGTTCTGTGTCCTTCCTGTGCTGAAGGGTGCATGCCACCAAATTGTAAGTGGAGAGAACAAATATGTCAAAGACACTGATGGGGGTGACTTGAGCAAAGTGCTGCTGCAGCAGGAAGGCAGTGATGTACTTGGGTACATCAGCCTGTTTGCAGACCGTTCTCCAGACACCACACACTTTAAAATCAACTACAAACAACATAAAACTGCACTAGAGTAGTTCACTGCTCTCTTACAGTCATCCTTCTGCAGGTCTCCTCTGACTCATCTGACTTAGCAACATAGACGTGAATTTCTAACTTTCAGACTCGATTGTTGCGTTATCTGCTGCCATACAAAGATCACAGGAACACCCTGGGTTTTCCTCAATTTCTGATGTGAAGCACTGCTTCCTTTGTCCTTGCAGCTAGGCCCATTTGTTTGTGATACACATTAAAAACTATCAGCCCTTTCTCAAATGACTATCCTGGGCAATAACCTTTCACCCAGCTCTGCATGACTAAGCCCACGTCTCTACCCTGGAAACAAAGATAATATTGATACTACCACAGCTCAGGTGAAACACAGGTTTTCTTTCTTCCTGCTTCTTGTTTATCCAATCCACAGAAAAGATAAAAAGAAGACGTAATGATTGGAAGTTTTGGATACTAGGAACTGAGAGAATCACTACTGCTGCCTGTCCCCTTGAGCTGCTTGTAGAGAAATCAGCTTAGCAGGGACCATATTCCCAGAAGGTAGTTTCAAGATCAAAGCAAGCATTGTAGAAATACTATCACCCTGGTAAGACGGAGCATTACTGTTCTCCCATCCTGAAGCTTCTGCAGGACCTACAAACTGACTAATGATGCTTCCCCCTAATGCTCTTCCTGCCACCAGCACCTCAGCAAGCCTGTACAGAGGCGATCAGCACAGTGGCCCGAAAAGCTGATCACTGCCTTTTGTAGGACAGCACTTATCCACCACATGGCTTGTCATGGAGACGAAGATTACCATGTGTGATAGCCCCATGATCCTGGCAGGCAGAAACCCTGTAAGGAAACACTTTTAGCCAACCTCCCTGTGTGGAGGGGCTGAAAGGATGTCAGGGTTGGCAGTCTGTGAGCAGCAGGAGCCTAGGCTGGGACACGCGGAGGCGGGAGCCTAGGCAAGATTCCAGCAGGGGGTAAACACTAGCAAGAGAAGAAAAGAGAGAATACTAAATGGGGAAGGACATAAACGTGTGTGTATGGAAGAGATGGGTGTTTGGGAGGGGTCAAAGTGAAGTCACATCAAATGCTTGGTGCCTCCACACTGCTTTAGCCTGGCTTCTCCCAGAGAAACTAGAGCGCATCTGCCTGTGACTGGAGCTGTGGCGGGCACAGGGAAAGGATATGCCTCCAGAAAAGGAGATAGAAATGAATCCCAATTACTGGATACTGTCTACATCCTGTAATGAGCTAAACGGAGAGGGGGATGAGCAAGGCCAAAAGAAGCAACCTCCAAACTGCATCTGTGCCTTTGCTAGGCAAACTATCTTTTGTCTCCACTATTCATGTGAGTATTCTACCACTTCTTACTGAATCATATTACCTCTCTCTTTAAAAAGCCACCAGAGTTAACATAACACTCACATACCACTGTGAAAATCCTGTACCTGCTATTGCAGGTACAGGACCTATTATTAGCAAGGCATTATTATCTGTCATTTGGACTGTAAACTATCTTACTGTGAGCTAGTTCATGTGGATTGCTCTGCATCAAGCTCCTAACCCTGCCACAGCTCCTCTTCTGTAAATTTCCATGCGGACACACTAATTTTGAGATCAGAATCCAAGAAGGATTTAATGAAGCTCAGCAGTACTCCAGGATGTGCCTCCCATGCCGGAGCCAAACCTCCATCAGGACTCGCGCCCACTACAGGCAGAGAATAATTGCGCTGGCAGGTCTGAGCAGGGAGAGAAGGCTGAGGCAGCAGGGCAGGAGTTTCAGTGCTTGTGCTGTGAGGGGTATGAACCAGATCCTCCTCTTGGCTCCTCTAATACAACAAACTGTCTCACCTCCCCATGTTTTTTAATCAGAGGGATCCTAAGACCGCCAGGAAGTCAGGTCTGGAGTGGGTAGGAGGCTTTGCCGCTGTAATTGTCAACCCCAGGATTTGAAGTATGACTAGGTTTGGAGCTGCTCAAGCAAGACCAAAGCTAATGACACTGCCTGTGAAGAAATAGGGGCACAAAGTGGGGGGATCCTTTCCTCATCCTGATGCCTGAGCAAAGGGAAGCAGGTTTAGCAAGACAGACAGCAGTTGCTACAAAGGGGAATGTTTCTTACAGTCACTGTGCACAGCATAGGGAGGCAGCAGGCTGATGGGGGAGAGATCATCTTCAGGTCCCTCTACCACTGAAGGGGACCCCTTGGGAGGCGTCTTACCGGTGGGCAGGGGCAAGGTGGAGACTGTGTTGAGCAGCACCACGCAGACAGCCACAACATCCCATAACTTCATCTTAGATCTCCTTCCAACACGGGCCCCTGGCAGAAAGGAGAAGCGGGGTTAGCTCCCAGCTATGTTCCCCTAGTCCTGCCCTAGCCCTGCCAGCCCTGAGACAAAGCTAAGCAGTCTTGCACCTCAGATGACACTGGTTCACCTAGGCCAGGCCTGAGGGCAGTGGATGGAACACTAACCTGCTCCCCATGAAGCCAGAGTGAATGAGGTGGGCTCTCCCCAGCAAGTGAGTGGTGTGGGAGAGGGAGGCACAGGATGGCCTCCAGTCCCTCTCTGCACGAGAAAGCTGCATTGGGGAAGGCAGGCATGCAGGCCCCAGAAGTCTGCTTCTAGGGACATGGGAGTGTGACCACGTCCCTGTAATCGCTGGCAGGCAGGTCACCTTGTGCTTGTTGAGCACCTGGGGAGCACCAGGGCATTTGTTCTGAGGTTGGACTGGGGAGGACTGTGCTGATCTGGGGTGCTGATCTGTGCAGACTTGATGTGCTACAAGCAAACCTTCCTTTCCTTTTCCCTGCTTCCCCCTTCTCACTTCCCCTTTTTTTTCTTCTTTCTTTTCTCCTTTCTTCTTTTCCCCAGCTTTTCCCTTTCCTTAGCCAGTCCTCTCTTTCCTCTTAATTTTTCTCTCCTTTCCTTTTTTCCTTTTGTCTTCACTTGTCACCCTTTTGCCTTACACTCTTCCTTTTCCCCATTCTTTTCCCTTTCCCTATTGTCTTCTTCTTCTCCTATTTCCCTTCCCCTTTACTTCAATATTTCCTTTTTCCTTCCCTTTTCTCCTTCCACTTTCATTTTTCGTTTCCTGCTTGTTTCCATTTCCCTTTAATTTTGCTCTTCTTTTCCTTTCCCTTCCCTTTTCCCACTCCTTGTATTCTTCTCCTCCCAAGTCTTTCTTTCATTCTCTTTCTTTTTTTTCACTGATCCTCCTTCTTTTTCCTTCCCTTTTCCCTTTCCTTCTCCTCTCCCCTTCCCTCGTCCCCTTTTCTTCTCATTCCCCACCCTCCCTGCCCGAAGTCTGACACTGCACGTACCCTCTGCCCTCTACACGCTGCCCCGGGGTAACAGCTGTCCCTAGCCCGGTTCGGCTTGACCCAGGCGACGGTACAGGGCAGTGCCCGGCCCAGGAGGAGCAGCCCCGCCGTGGGGAACAGCGGAGGTCCCGGGCCAGC
>VWYI01025237.1:0-38553 GCA_013399455.1 Anthoscopus minutus
TGAGGCACCGCCTCTCCTTCACTTTTCCCATCTCTGCTGAGACAGGGTCCCTGTTCTGTTCTGTTGTTAATACTGTAGTTATTGTTGTTGGTTTGCCTTATTATACACATTAGTAAAGAACTGTTATTCCTATTCCCATATCTCTGCCTGACAGCCCCTTTTTTTCAAATTATAATAATTCGGAGGGAAAGGGGGAGGCTTACATTTTTGGGGTTTTTTTCACTCCGAAGGAGGTTCCAGCCTTCCTTAACAGATACCTGTCTTCCAAACCGAGACACAATTAAGAATTATTTTTCTTGCTATTTCTGTCATTTAGATTTGCTTTTATGAGAGCAATACTCTGGGACTGGAATTCATATGCTGCAGAACTCGAGATCTACTTAGAGAAAATGAAAGAAACAGCAAGGAACGACATGAAGTTAGTAGGAAGAGTATTTCACTAAAGTCAGAAATGAGAAAAAAATCTGAAAGATCAAGTGGCCAGTCTGTAGAAACAGGATACTGATCTATTTATATAAATTTCTAAAGCTGAGCTTGGGTAGATTCAGCTGAGGGAAATAGGAGCAGGTGGCAGATTACTGCAAACATGGTGCATTCTAGGCCAATTGTGGAAAAAAAAAGACTGACTCTCACCTAAATATAGTGCCCTGTTTAAGTGTTTTGCAGTTCTTCTGATGTGGGGAGTATATCACCAAACATACTAAAATTCACTTAGTTGCTGAAGTGCATAAAAGACAGTAGTTTGCATATGCCTTCATTAGAAAAACATCAGCAAGAGGTGGAACCGTTGGGAGATTTAAAACACCTCTAAAACTTGCATGCTCTCCATCAATGAACTTGTGTTTGGATTTTCTTGCAAGAGAATAATTAATATTTGCATGAGTTTGACTAGCACTCCTACTACTTCTGGACTATTTGAATATAAGAAACAATAAGAATGTATAGCTAGGAGGAGGGAATTGAAGAAATTCTCTTGTTCTGCTCTCTCTGAAAGTCGTTCTCTCTGCCTTCCTGCTAGAACCTACAGGATAACTTCTTTCTTACTCTATTACATTATCTAAAACAACTCACAGAGAGAGATTAGTTTGCCTTTGAACCTTGTCTAGAATTTAACTTCCAGAACAGCCACACAGAGCAAAAGAGGAATGAGACTGCATCTGACTCTCTGCCCTCTGCAGTGGCCCCAGATGGAAGTCATCTAAGCTACAGTGGTGGCCTCTGTTGTTTTATGGCCTCTGGGCAGCTCTTAGTGTTAGAAAAGCTGTAGTGCTGGTAAGAAGCTGGCAGAGTATGTACAAAAATGTGCTGTTATATGGGACATAGTGTCTGGTTTGAAAAGGAGAGGTCAGATCCTCAGCTGACACATTGATTGTACAGGTTGCATTAACTGGTGTTGCCCTTTGGATGGTTGTACAAATTTTTAAACAAAATTTAGGTCTTGGGAAAATGCAGGATTAGTGTCATGCAATAAGTCAAACCAAGGGGGATGATTTCTGTGATACAAAAACTCTATATGTGTAATTTTATTTTGTTTCAGAGAAGAATATCAAGGAAGTTTGAAATGGCATAAGGGTCCAAAGCTGGACCAAATTTGTAGATCTTCTGTGTAATAATGAACAAAGGCATCTGAAGTTTCATTCTCCTTAGTGACATGGTGACTACTCTGAGAATAAATATAATTTTTAACTTTCTTGCCTTTTGTCTTTAGCGCAGTTTGCCAGAAAATGCTCTGCAAACAAAAAGCAGGTAGCTTTGATTTTGTCAAGAGAACAATTTTCTCTTTTTAGAGAGCCTTACATAAATCACAGACATACTAAGTCTGGTTTGGTACATTCAAGAGTTCTCACTGTGAAGTATTCTACTTTACATTTCTAAATGTATGAATTAAAATATTTTCTAATTTCTTTCTGAAATCAGCTTACGTTTTTTCGTTAGTATTTTGTGTTATTGACTGCCAATGCTTCATTTCCTGATACACAACTGTTGGCCCTACATCATCATCCCAAATCGAACTCCCCTACTTTATGCTACCCTAAATCTTTCTTCACTGGTGTTTAAAGGTGATATTGAGCATCTATGTCCACATTCACAGTTGTTATATGTGCATTATTTTCCAAATTAGATGATTTAGCACAGCTGACATGGTACTAGGGACCTTTCAAAATCTGACTCCATGGCCTCCAGCTACTGTATTTATTTAGGTTGCATATCAATGATACATATACAAACTTTTAAACTCCCAGGTCCTCAACTACCCACAAACTTGGATCAAAGTTATAGCTTTTATTTATGTGCTTGCATTTTTGATTTGTTAGGCCATGTGAAGTTTGGCTAGTGTGCATGCATCTCACTCTTAGACTGCAGCTGAAATGCTTATTGTTCATCTAGATCTAGAAGTTGAGGTGGTCAGTCTCCAAATACAGATACAGTTTAAAATTCTCTGTCCCAACTGATTTTAATTTTCCTCAGATTAGCTTCTGTTTTCCCTTCTCTTCAGATACATAGACATGCATCTCTCTCATGTTTCTTCACTGGTAAACAATGTGGGTAAATTAAAACCCCTTTCCTCAAATCAGTGAATCCCCCATCTTTGATTTGGGTGAAAAGTACAGACATCAATAACTTGAGGTAAGCAGTTTTCCTTCGTACAGTATCAAATCTCATTTCCCTTTTTAAAGCTTTACAAGGAGGTAATCAAAAAAGGCATAACACCTGAGGTATAGGCTACTTTGAGCCTGCAGCATATCATAGTTATGAAATTATCACTTATGAAAAGTATAATAATATAATGAGAAATCATCAAATCAGTAGGGTTGGAAAAGATCTTCAAAAGATCATCAAGTCCAGCCTTTGACTGAACACCACCCTGTCAGAAAGCCATGGCACTAAATGTCATGTCTGGTTGTTTCTTGAACACTTCCAGGGATGGTGACTCCTCCACTGTCCTAGGAAACCCTATCCAATGCCTGAAAATCCTTTCAGGGAAGAAATTCTTCCTGATAGTCAAACTGAACCTCCTTTGGTGCAGCTTAGGCGCACTTCCAGTTGTTCTATCACTAGTTGCCTGGGAGAATAGGCCAACCCTCACCTGACCACAACCTTTCAAAAGGATAAGAGTGATAAGGTCCCCTGTGAGCCTTCTTTTCTCCAGGCTAAATCCCCCCATCTCCCTCAGCTGCTCCTCGTAGGACTTGTGCTTCTGACCCTTCACCAGCTCCATTGCCCAAAAACTTTAAACTACTTTAAAAAGCTTTAACTTACAAGAAAGTTAATTAAAGCCAACTCAAGTTGCATCACTGAATTTGAAAGTGCCATGGACTTGCACTGTTTCAGAGCATCAGTCACGGTTTATGTTTGCACTGTCTCCAGCTCCACAAGCATGAAAGAGACAAGCACATCTTTGCTTTGTTTTTGGCTTAGGGCAATGAGTGTTGCTGAAACGAATTTTTCCTTTTGGCTGTTACTCCTGGATGGCACTATTCCAGCATGAAGCAAAATAACTTTGTGTGCCTTTGTGGGTGTGGATGAGTTATGCTAACACAAGCAACACACAGGGCAGCTGTAGGTATAGGCTTTTTTGCTGCATTCACAGGGAGGAGTAGGAAGAGAGCTTTTGTAACACAAAGATTTATCTTATGAGGTGTCTTAAAATATGGGTTTTTAATTTGGTCTTTCAAATGGACAAATCTTTCCTGTCTGTTAGGCCCCCACAGATACACAAGCACAACCATCCACCTTGAATTCAGCAGCTACAAGTTCTGCACAGCTCAAAAAGAACTTTCTGAAAATCTGGCAGACACTGGAAGGGAAGGTGTATTATATTAATGAGAAATAACATTTAGCAAGCTTTTGTTATGACCATACTTGTTTTATAGAGAATAATAATGTCTTTATCCTAATTTCAAGGGCAGATTCTGCATATTCAGGCATTTCTCTATAAGTAACACAGGGCTCAGGAAGACACTCCTGATAATGTTTTGCATCTTTCACCCAAGTTACAGTAAAAGAAGAGGTTTCACAGTCCAGTCCTACTGAGAACAGCTTGAATTTCTTCACTAGCTCTGATTTGAAGAATTTGGTTGCAAACTAACCAAATTTGGTTGCAAAGTAACTTCAAACTGTTGAGACTCTGAAAACAGTATGGATGTACCCTAACATTAGTGCACTTGATTACTGAGGGGATGGGGTGGGTGGGGGTCAATGGAAAAGAGAAGGGGAAAAAAATAAAAAAGAAAATTCCTGTTCTTTCTGCACCAGAAGGTGGGGATTATTAGTGTCTTACTTCCTTACTTCATTCACCTACCTTTTTCTCTAAGGGTATCTGTGTCCCTGTTTATTTTGCCTTCTCTCTAGGTATGCAAAAGTTCCCTTGTCTCTAATAAAAATAGCCCTGAAATCACAGCAGGGAAAAGCCAGAGCTTTTGCTCTTTCCCGTAATTTCCCACTTCAGCTCCTTTTATTCTTTATGAGTCATAATCACTTGTTACTTCAGTTGCCCTACAGCTCCTGGAAGTCATGCAAAAAAATTCCCAAAGTTACACTTAGGTCATTTGCCGATATCATAGAGACTTTAACAACCACTTCAAGCAGCCATTTGCTTGATCCAATGTTCAAATCAACTTAAAAAGAACTGCTGGTGGATTTACAAAAAATAAGTTTAAATTAAAAGGCACTGTTCTCTATTAGGACATTTCACCAAATAAGTAACATTTAGTAGCAACCAGACTGCAAAAGAAAGGCAAGACAAAATGGCTCACAACATTAGCATGGCTTTCATTTTATTTATATTATCAAGGGGACAACTGGGGATACCTATTCTGCAACAATTTAAATGTTTGGCAGTATTCACCCCATTTTGTGACAACAAAACGAGATTCCCATATCATTTATGGGGAACACAGCCACACTTAAATCACAACAGCCTGTGGTACAGTACTGAATACTGAAAGTCTTATGATCAGGTGGCACTGAAGTCAGCTGAGTGAGCATCCTTGGATAATTGTGTATCACATCTGGCTAAACAAGGATCCCTCCCCTTCCTGAAAGGAAAGTCAGGTTTTGGCCTGAAGCAGTTGTTTATAGAGACAGGCAGGGAATTCGTTCTTTTTAACCCAGAGTCTATTTAAACAACTTTAAAGCTAAAGAAGGTTGACTGCTCTGCTGAATCACATTCCATGAGGAAAAAGCATTGTTCATATCAAAAGAGAAAGGATGTAAAAAACAAGTAAATAAAAATCTACAAACTTCATAATATCTCCTTTTAATGGAGAAAGGGAGTGAGAGAGTGCATGAGGCTGCAGATACAAGGGCAAGATAACTTCCAAAAATTCACTGAATTACTACAGAACTACTTTATATAGTGTATTCCTGTCAAAGCAAACTGTTATGAAACCACCACAAAGTAGATATGCAGAGCAATGAAGCATGGAAGTTGTCATTTAGCATATTTCTGAGGGCTTGTAGCATGGTAAGCCAGCCATGCTGAGAGCAGAACTCGAGACCAGACTGTGGCTTAGGATATGATGTGCATCACAGAATTTCTGCCCTGCAAGGTACCTTGTTTTGGAAATATGAGCTCTGTACCCACCTGACTCTTAAGGTCTCTAAGTTCCCACCTCAACCTCTATGTTGGGTTAAATTTCTTTCTTTCAGAACAGACATTCCTAGGCAGCCTGTGGTGACTCAGCTATCACAGAGTTTTGGTTGAAGCTGCCATTTTTAATAATCAGTTTCAAGAATGAACTGGCTTCTCAGAGCAGAGGTAACTACAGCAGGCACTGAAAAACATGTGATAAAATTAGGAGATACTTCTCCTTGTATAAACAGGCAAGAATCTACTATTTTCTTTTTTTCCAAGTCACACGGGATTCCCTACTCTGAGAAAATGTGGTATGACTCCTACCAAGTAAGACAGAATGCTTCATAGTTTGCTATTTCCTTCCTCCTACCACACAGATTAGCCACGGTTTCTGAAAGTGCAGTAGTGTCCTTTGCAGTGGACAGTATGATATGGTCCTTAGTAATTTTGAAATGGAGAAAAGCAAAATTATGGAGTCACTGTCCAACAAAGGATGATTCAGGGGGATTTTTAAAAATAATCTTCATATTTTTTCTTCTGCTTTGATTTTAGGGCAAAGAAGAAATACTACAAGGGTGGAGAGAGAAAAAGGATTTCAGAACCTCCGCAGAATGAAATATAGTTGCAGGGATGTTGCTCAAAAACTTTTGTACTAAAGGATGGAATGGCATTTTCAGTAAATGAAATCTTTAATATGTTCTTTTTATTACATTGATGGAATAAATTCTGACAGAAAATTTTCATTTTCAAGGCATTTTTATTATCAATACTGGTTGAAATATATTTTAAAAATAAAGTCAAATTTGAAAAACTGTACACACTGAATTAAAATTGAAGTGGCAGTCTAACATGAAAGGTATCTTTGCAAGTTTACTAGAATAAATAACTGCAGATAAATAAGTGGCAATGTAAGTCACTAGGTTCTTTCACTAATTAAAACCCAGCACAGGTTAGGTTTGAGTGTTTTGTTTGATAGGGGAAATGATAAAATACTCATGGTGTTTGATTTGCTTCCTATTCTGTTACAGATGCAGCTTGATCCATAAATTTTCAGATTAGGAGCAGCCTAACATCTCTAGATACACAGAAGTGCTGTGAAAAAACTATAAATTTGTTAAACTAGAATGTTCTAGAAGATGGGAATCACAGTCTCTATTAGCAAAAACTTGTTTTTCAACAAGAAATAACTCATTTCCTTATAGGGTGCTGCAAGTTACTTTTTCAAGAACGTAAAGCTTTTCAAACTGCCAAGTGACATACTCACTCTCAAGGTTAGGAACTCTGCCTGGAACAAAAAAAATCCAGGCTCAGAGTACTAATAGCATTGTTGCTTCCTGTTCCTGTAAATGTTACAGAGGAACCAAAGCATACTCATTCACCAAAAAAAGGGAATAAAAATATGCACCACATGGAAATTAACCACACTGATGGACAATTCCAAACCATTAAGTGTTTCAAAAATTACTCAGTTGTCTACATAAATGGAAGTTTCATTTTTTTATGTTCAGAATGAGTCATAAAGAGCTGGAATATATACAAGGATACTTATGATACATACAAGGATACTTATGATAATGAAAGTGCTCAAGAAGGAACAGGATTACTGTAAAACCTTAATTTCTTCTTTCTTCACCTATTACTCCCCAGGAGCTCTTAAATCCATAAATATTGGTTAAAGAGTTCAATTGCATTTTTTATTAAATAAATGAAACACTCACATAGTACCATAAGCATTAATACCATAAGACCAAATTTTAAGAACCTGCACTTAAATAAAAGTGGAATAATTAGGTCTAAAGTGTATAAAAGTATGCTAATATCTATATCAATATTTAAATGCCTCCCTGTCCTCAGCAGCTTACAGTCAAAGTGACTGCACATTTACTTACTGCATACAAGTTAAAGTGCAGACAGGTATGTAGGTATAGATAGGTACTTGGTGACTTGTTTATGCTGTAGCTTCACTCAAAAACACTAAAGACTAGTACAGTGCACATATTTAAGAGGATTAATCTACTTTTGACTTGTTTGTTACAATTCAAAAAACTAACCTAATGAACCCAATTCCCACCGTTACTTGGGAGAAATAGGTACCTAACTTCACTGTCAAAATTAAGCATGAAATTACCTCCCTGGACTGCCACCACCAATTATATCCTAATGAAATTAGCTGTTAGATAAACTCATCAATACTTGCATACAAAGCATGCCTACCCACAAGTCACTAGTTCCAATACAAAAGAAAAAGCTGTTATATGTAACATTGGTGGTCAGTGTTCAGTTTCAAGTGAGAGGTGGCTGCTATGACAATGCAGCCAGGAGATTTTGCATAACCTTAGAAAACAGTTCAAGGATTGTGTCAATACTGACACCAAGTTCTCCACATTCCTCAGTAAGTGGCCCCCAAAGGCCTGGGAGAAATATAGCTTCTGGAGCTCTCTCAAGAAAATGCAGCTGCAGCTGTCTGCTGTATCTGCTCTGTGAATAACCAGAGGTTGAATTTCAGCAACGAAGTCTGTCAGCAGCATTAAAAATTATACTGCAGCAAAACAAAAAAAAGCCCTTTGTTACCAGCTTCATGAAGAGCACTAAAGACTGAACAGAGATTCTAAATCGCTCTGATATTTGTCTTGTTAACATACAAAGGACATGCACCAATGCTTTAAATTCCCATTCTCTTTTTGTGAGAAATATGAGTTTGTTCCTGCTGTCATTTTGATGCCAGCTATAGAGTTAAAAAAACAAAGGAAAGGAAGGTTTGCAGTTAATTCCATCCTTGTATACAAACTTGTACTTCTCTTCCTGCTTAAATATGGAAGTACATTTATACACAGCATACTTCCTTACAACATTCCCAAAGAAGAGACACAGAGACATTTCTATTGCAAAAATATCAGTTATGGTTTCCAGGCCCTGTTATGCTTAAGATGACGCTGGGGCAGCATGTAGTCCTCAAAAAAAGCAAAGACTCTAGCTTTGGAAATTACTTGCCATATTGCAGTTTTGAGTTTTGTCGTATGGGCTGCAAAGCTCCTTCACTCACCTCTGTCATACAGACACACACGTGCTTTGTTTTACTGGATGAGCAGGGGAGATTGGCAACACTCAGTTCACTGTAAATCATGCTGACATATTAATCTTTAACAAGAAATAGCTAGCAAAGCGCTAGAGCTATGTTCACCACATGTTCCCAATTTTCTTGTTTCCTCTAGATGTCAATTCTGCAAACACATCAGTGATTTCCTGTGTGAAAGTGGCCCAGTCTAAGCTGAGGCACATAGTTGGAGTATATAATATAAAATTGTTTTATAACTTGTTAGCTTGTAACACCCATCCATGACTTTCTATAAACAACCTAACAGAAAGGATGCAAGAAGGGCTCTAACTCCTACTTGTACAGGGAATTTGAGGCCCTCTTGAAAACTTATAATAGGCATCTGTCAAAATAAGTCAAGACCCTTATGAAGCCACATTGCCAGACTGACAAAACTTTTTAGAACATGAGTATACAATGACCATAATCTTTACAAGCAATGACCAACATATGTGGTTAAAGAAACTATAAGATTTCCACAGCTGCCGGATATTTTAAGGTTTTCAGAGTTTCAAAAATACCACATATATTTTATTTATAAATGTTTTAAAAGATGAGCTACACTTATTTTTCCAACTTCTGCTACCAGTTTTTATCATTCGAGATCATAACTCACATTTACAGAGATTAGATTTCCAAAAGCAATTAAGAGTTTTTAAATATTTTAAACATCTACTTGCAAAATTGTAAATATCTATCCTGAAAATGATGCATTCATGATGAAACAGTTTCTTGCAGGTAGCAGTTTGAGCCAAGTACTTGGTGGCTCAACTGATGGAGAAAACCATGCTTATTTCAAAAGCACGTAAATAAATTACAGAAATCAAAATACAAACAGGAAAACATGTTTGGGCATTGAAAGCATGCTTTCAGTCTCTAGTCTAGAGTCAAAATATGTTCCTATGCAGCTGTTACCATTTCCTGATTCTGAAAAGAAATCTTCCATTCATTATTAGCCTGTGTAATGTGGATTACAGATCTCGGGAGGCTTATTTGAAAGTAGACTGGCCAGAAGGCAGTCAAAAACTTCTACCTGAGGTGCTCACCAAACTTACAATTTATAGTGGCAAATGTCCAAAACGGAGAAGTGAGAGAATCGGTTATCAGTCCCACTCCTGCTGCTGGTTGATGCAGACTCTCACTCAATGTAACAAAGGCCATGAGCTCAGGTGTAGAGACAGTTTATTAATAATACAAACAGCAATAACATAGAAGATAAACTGTTACAAATAGGTTCCTTAAGGAATATCATCTACTAAATTAATATATTTATGAATACCCAAGTAAAATGTATGCTTTAATACAATACACCTCCTTTTAACCGAACCATGTTCATGGGTTATGCTGTACTTAGCACATTTCTTGTAAACTCATTACTCAGTTGACAGAAAAAGTTCTTTGGAAGAGTGTATAGATGATAATGTTTTGATATTTGTTGGAGGTTGACCAAGGCCAGATGCTAGGTGTCCATGAAAGGCCCTCACTCACCCCCTCTGCAGCTGGGCAGAGGGGAGAAAATTTAAAAAGGAGTCCATGGGTTGAGATAAGGACCAGGAGACATCATTCATTAAATACCATCACAGAGAAATCAGTCTCAGCTTAGAGATGTAAAGGGAATTTATTACTAACAAAATCAGTTCAGGATAATGAGAAGTAAAATAAGGCCTTAAAAACACCTTCCCTCCTTCCCAGCTTTACCTCCTACCCAGCAGGAGACAGGGAATGGGGATTATGGTCAGTTCATCAGCCAAGGCTTCTCCCAGTGCTCAGGGAGAGGAGCTGTTCCTCTGCTGCTCCATGGGATCCCTCCCATGGGAGACAGTTCTCCATGAACTTCTCTGGCATGGCTCATCTCACAAGCAGCAGCTCCTGTGACCTGCTGCAGCCAGAGTCCATCCCACAGACAACATTCCTCCCCAGGCTGCTGTGGCGTNCTCACAGGCTGTGGGTGGATCTCTGCATCCCTGGTGGACCTCCATGGGCTGCAAGGGGACAGCTGCTTCACCATGGTCATGACCACAGCCTGCAGAGCAGTCTCAGTTCCAGTGCCAGAAGAACTTCCTGTCCTTCCTTCTCCACTGACCCTGGTATCTGCAGAGTTGTTCTCACATATTCTCACTTGCTCCTCTGACTGGAATTAAACCTGCACCCCAAACTTTGTCATGATTTCTTCTTAAATCTGTTATCAGAGAGGCATTATCTCTAATTGGCCTTGGCCAGCAGCATGTCCAGCTTTGGAGCCACCAGGGACTGGCTGTGCTGGACACAGTGGAAGTTCCCAACAACTTCTCACAGAAGCCACCTCTGTGCCCCCATCCAGTACCAAAAACCAAGCCTTGCGAACCCAATAGAGAGAATGCAAATGACCTACATGTCAGTTGCCCTCAGTATTTCCACCTACACTTGGAGATTATGTATGTTAGCCTTTAAATTAAATGCAACTTAAAAAATACTCCAAAAACAAAACCCAAAAGTCATGAGATAAAAATAATGTAATGACTATTCTGCTTCTCCCTCCAAGCTTAGTTTTGTTTCACACTGTTTGAGTAGTTGTCTTAACAGATTTTTATGCCTTATGGGAAAAAAAACCAACAACCAAAAACCAAGAAAAAACAAACCAAACCAAAGCACTTTTAACTGTAGGTAAGACTAGGTGCTTAAGAAAAGATTTTCTGCAAATGCCAGTGGTCTGTCAGAAATGCCCATTTTGATGTAACTGGAGACAGTTTGCATCATCCAAAGTAAATTCACAAAGAATGCACACAAACACATAAAATAAATACAAAAGTGAATCTCGCTTCCTAAAAGAGGAAATTAGACAAATACCTGGTAGAGGACTTAAACAGAGTAAAAATCAAAGTTCTGCCCTAAGATGGAAATACAGCAAATTATACATAACAGAGGCTACAGACCAATGCATTTTTCTTACTGCAGTGCATAGATACTACACTGAAAGCCTCTTACCATTAGCGAAAGTAGTGATCTTTTGTTAGCAATCAGATTAAGAAGCTTTTTTGAAAGCTTTCATTAAATATCATACAGATGTGATTTGTATCCACTGATAGAGCACTTCACAGTTGACCTAGTGTTGTATTACAAAAGCTACTTTTGCTCCAGATTCCTAATAGCTAAATCTTTTTGTCCTTCTGCACTGAAAAACTGGTAGCTTTACTCTGTTTCTTTTGAGCGTCTCCAGAGTGGGTCATTGGTGAATGAGCTGCAATTGCACACTGCTTATGATGCCTAGTAAGCAATGATTCTACCAGCTGCTCAGGAAGGCAGGTTTTTGGAGATGAGGAGTCCTGAATGAGTACCTAATCCAGGCAGACTGTCTCTCAACCTAAGCAGAAGATCCCAAAGGACTGTTTGCTGAGCAATGCTAAGATTTTCAACACACTACTAGGAGTTAAATATTTACAACAAACCAAAGTTGCAGCTTCTTTTGCTAAATGCTTGCAGGCAGGCTCCACCTGGGTAAGAAAATAAAGAGCCATTCTATATAGGGAATTCCCAATTCTGTGTAGTGAATTTGCACTTTAAACAAGACATTTTTCTGTATAAAACTTAATGTGCAATAAATGTCAACATGGTGTAAAAGCCCTGAGATCTGGGGTAAAGAGAAAATAATGACCGCTTATCAAATTATGAATAAACAATTTAATATGAAAAATAAGCCACAGGTGCACTCCTTAATCTGTATTTTCAACAACAGACAAACTCTGACCTGAAACAGGATCAGAGATGTTTCAGATCTGCTGGGGCCAAGCTCTTAGACTGTCATTTCTAGATTTTGGGCTAGATGATGTAATAAACTATTTTTTTGTTCTTTTTATAAGCATTCTGCTCTTGTCATCCAATTCAAAATCAGGTCCATAAGACATTCCTCTTTTAGTCTGGTTTCACCTCAAATTTAACTGTCTGAGTAAAGCTTGGAATCCAAACCAAGATGAATTGTAAGGAACCAAAACTTGACTAGAATTCTCTGATTCTGTCTCACTATTCTCATAAAGCAGAAGGTGCTTAGCATTTTAACAGTTATTTCTTGTTCCAGTTTTCCCCAGACTGATGCAGGTTGTGCTTAATAACACAAAAGCAAAAGAGAGCTTCTGCACAAGGTTTGCTAGTTGTGTTACATACGCTGCATTTTATTACAGAATATTTTATTGAAATTTAAACCTGCAAGAAGTTTCAGGAGCTGTACTTTTGAATATTTAGTCTGTCCTTGCTCAAACAAAACAAGTCTTTCATATTTCCTTTTTGTGACCAGAGAAATGGCAGGACTGGAATAAAAACTGGCAAAGGAGAATGATTAGCAGTGAATGTTCCTGCTGCTGTTGCTTTGGGGTTCTCCCTGTCACATCTGAATAAGCCTTCTAAAACTTGATGGTTGCCTTTTCGTAGCAAAGGAAGTGATTGAATTAACCACACACCATTTGTTTCTCTTGTTGTTAACTCACTTCATTTCTTACTGATGTCTAAATATATTGCAGGGTGGACTTTTTTCACTTATTAGAGATTATTGTCTGCAGGTCTAATTAGGTATTCTACCATTACAATAATCAATGCAAAGATGTAATTTTTCTTCTGCAATTATCTTTTCTATCAGTTATGCAACTTGGAATATCTCTTCAAAATAGGTAATTCAGCACTTGTTTCAGACCCTTCAGAAGATCTAAGACAAACAACCAAAAAAGTAAAGAATCAAAATCATTGGCTTATTTGAAAATAATAAGCTGAGAGTCAGTGCTTTTAAGAGGACATTAAAAATCAGAAGTGAATTATGTCCTGAAAAGTAAAACTGTAATGCAACAACAGAGGTCCCACGAAGAACACAACTGTGAAACCAGAGGAAAGAAACCTAATGTAAATAAACCACGTTACTATGCTCTAGCAAAGCAGTTTCTGTAAGACTCTCCACTGCATTTCAGAAACCTCATGACCTTTGATTTTCTTCAGTCCAGTTCCTGTTTATGTAGCTTATGACCTGGTTACTTATCAGTTCAGAGAAAAAGAGAGTCCTTTTATAATTTACCATCTTCCCAAATGTTGTGCTCAAGCACAGAGGAGCAGAGTGCTGTTCTGACTGGCTGCCCTCTTTTCAGAATAGATGGGTTGGAAGAGGACAGTAGGAGACAGCTTAGTTTCACTTCTGCTGCCTGCTCACATTAAGAGAGGCAATGCAGAGGTTGAGAACGGCAGAAAAGGTTACAGGTGAAGTAGGAGGCAAATTACTACTACCAGGCTGCAGGAAGGAAGCTAAAGGAATTCTGACTCACAGGTGTGTCTGAGTCAGTGTTTCTTGTGACAGCAGCTGGGAGAGGTGGTAAAACTATGCATTTCCTTTTGCTTGGGCTATCATTTCAGAACACAACCAGTTGTGGACTTCAGCCTGATGACACCTCCCTTCAGCTGCAGTAGGAAGGCTTGCAAGCACCAGAACTGCATTCCAAACTCCTTAAAAATGTATAGGATAAGGGAAAAAACAACCTCCCTCCTCCAAGCCTGATAGTTATAATTTAAAATTCAGTGAAAGGAACACTTGATGTTAATAGTATTTGTGAAAAACAACACATGATTTTACTTTCCAGCTGTATGAACACCCATCCTATTTTCACTTCTTTTGCATCCCAAATGACTTTCCAATTATTACCTCACACCCAACATTGCTCCTAAAAACTAAATTTCATTCACAAGACCATGTGCTTCTTTCATGGAGATAATTACCACATGCACTGCAGTGTCACTCTCTCTGAAGTGAACCATCAATACACTTGGGAACTTGTTGAACTGAGTCATTTCCAGTTTTGCTATGCACTACATACAGCACAGCCTTATTTTCTGGCTATAGCTGAAAGCAGATTTTTAAATGTTACCATGTGAGATTCTTGTAATCTTTCCTAAATGACAGGATTGCAAGAACTACAATCTTCCTCTTACAAGCAGGAAACTAACAAAAGGGTTCTCCTAAAACAATAAAAGCCAAATGATTGCAACCATTTTACTCCATTTCCTACACACAAGATAGAGTTAAATTGTTCACATTACAACAGAAATGCTCTGTGGTTCAACTGTAGAATCCTTCTGAAACATTAAGGGACACTTTTTTGTTTCCAAGAACCTCCACTTCATTCAAAACTGAACCAGAACTACTACACATATAAATATTCAAAACACTTTACAGCTTCATCTAAAACATAATGTGAGAGAAGAAAAATGTTGGGCCATTCATTTCGAAGGACTTCAAAGGGGCATGAGTCCATCTTGAACAACTAATCCATTTTTAACTGACAGATAGAAGAGAACACTCTCAAACACTTAGTGACTATCAAGCACAATAACTTTGTCTTTCTCCTTTTCCTCTGTATGTTAATGTACCAGACAGCATAATCATTGTCATGCTCTCTCAAGGCAGGGAACTGTCTCTTAAAAGTTACTGGAGGAAAAGCCTTTTTGTTTGCTTTTTTTTCAGGGAGAGTCACATGAGCACACAGGAAATATATCTGCACCAAATGAAAGTATCTGCTCGTGGACCTGGGCCTGATGCCAAAACAAAGCATCAGAACTTAGACTAAGAATCTGAAAGCAAAGCAGAAGCAGAGATGTCCACTAACACTGGTATTGCATGTCCTGTAGGGAAGGGCACTTCACTCTTAAAAGTAAAGCTACTTTCATACTGAAAAATTATAGTTAACCAAAACAGTCAAAACCACTTTTGCCCTGCTATATGTCGTGCAGTCTGACCAAAAAAAAGATTTCAGAGCCTCATGAACCATCCAATTACATACAGTAGGACATTAAACAGAGACACCATAAAAATAATACTGAAACTACTGTGGAAAAGAATTCTATGAACAAGGAAGTAGCAAAAACGATAATGTGCTGAGCTTTACCCACAAGTATTAGTGATTTATTACAAAACAGCTGCACTGGGACATTTAAACGACTTCCCCAATCCCCTTCCTCTCCACTTCTAGCTGTCTGTTACAAGTTGGAAAGAGAGTCTCCATTCTACTTCCCTGCTTGGCATTTAGCACCATTCTCCACCCACACAGCTCAAAATGGCACCCACACTGGAAATTCTGCGCTTTTCAACTCCTATTTTCCATCTGTATCAAATTCCACAACATTACAGCTGCAATTCCAGAAGTCAGCTAAATTTATTGTCTTCATGCCTGCTCTGCGGTTCAAGCTCATTCTCCCCCCTCTTCTTTTGCCCTCCTGTTAAGCAAACTGAGCAGTTTAAACACCAGTGTACCCCAGGAGAGATTAAACAGTGTCCAAAATGCAACATTTGAAGCAACAAACAAACAGCAAAAACAACTGAAAAGTGAATGCTGGCTAGTTCCTGCATTCAACTTTTACTGAAATTCAGGTTCCATGAAGCAAGTGGTCCAAAACTTTTAAGAAAGTTTACAGCTCTGGAACATACACTGCAGAATTCCTTTACTATGGGAATGTGCTTTATCCTTTATCTATAGGTGTCATTAAAAACAAAAAAAAAAAGATAATGGAAATCAGAGATAGCAGTTCAGTTTGGTATGCAAACTGCAAGAAAAAGCAGCTCGCTCAGGATCATCTTTTGTTCTATTCCTGCACCAACTAGCAGACGCTATGCCGCTAACCTACAAAACTGAGCCTCTCATGTCACCATGGTGTCTCTACAAAACTGACTCTCATGTCACCATCTGCCTATATATGGTGCCAGCTTCTGTTAGGGATATTGTGTCTCACAAATGCCTTCCAGGGGCATCCAGCTGAAAGCCCATACATGTAATTACCGTACCAGGGGCTGTTTGCCTCCTCACAAAAACCAGCTTGCTTGCTCTTTGTTACAGAGCAGCAGTGCTAAGGGCTTGAGAGACCTCTTGCCAGCCAATGGGAAGTGAGGAAGCTCTCTTGGAAGTGCACTTTGCCATAGGTAAGTGAATAGAAGTTCATGTTTTTCAAGAGTTTAGGAACAGATATGCAGCAGACTAGCAAGATGATGCTAAGTATTCAGGCTTTACACATTTTTCTTCTCAGCTGTGGTCTGTTCAAACATCCATCACCCATGACACAAATAGATTAATTTTGAAATGAGCTGAGAAGTTTTGTTCCAAAAATCTTTAACTCATGCTGGTGGAAGATTGCAGAGTTTTAGAGGAACAGTTCTCTGGAGCAGTGCTCAATGGACAGGGCTGTGTTGGCCTTGGAGGGGTCCAGAGTGAAGAACAGCAGACATAAACAAATGTAAGAGCTCTTTTTTTGTTCCTGTTTAAAAAAACCCCAAAACCACAGGGTTACAACTGAACTGACCAGTGAAAGTAGCAAGTAAGAACACAAGACAAGGACCCCAGCCCAAGCAACCTATTTACAAGATCTTTCAAAGTTACGCAGTCAGAAAATGGAGACAGACCTGTTTGAAATTATCTTAGAAATAACACAACTATACAATCCATTTTTATTAATAACCACATGTTAATATGGTTACACTATATGAATTTCAATAGACCTCGACTTCAACACAAAGTAAATTTGTTTCTAAATTTATTTTCTGGACTCCAACACTCACTTTGCTGTGAGAGTTTGCGTTCATGTTTATAGCATTTCTTTGCAATACCAAAGTGCCAGCAAACAGGCTCAGTCCAGAAAGAAATTGGTATATCCAGTCTCAAGCAATAGCAAGGAACCATTTCATCACAATCCACAGTGGCCATGCTCTATTATCCATTCCAGCAGAATTCCGTGGATCTGGATGCTTCTGTGAGATGCAACACCTCCGCTTTGCATATTCAGTTGTATGAAAAGGTCCCCCACAAGGGTAAAAAAGGCTGTTCAGTGCCTCTTCTGCTGAAGGACTCACAGTGGCAGCAGGAAATACTGAATAGAAGTATATACCCACTGAGGAGACTAATATATTTTTGAAACCTTTGCTACACACAAAAAGAAAACAGAAAGTGTTGGACATTGAGAAAGTTCTCAGGATGCCACAGTGAACACCTTTTCCAGGCTAGACTTTCCACGAGTTGTCCTGAACAGCCAGTTGTCATATACCAAGTTGATCTGAAATAATCAGAGCCAGAAGGTTTTGCACAGCAAAATTCTCACCCCATAGCTGACACCATTGCTTGTCAGTCTGCTACTAGCATGGATTCCAGCAGCTGCAAGCCCACAGCAGTGCTGTACCCAAGAAAGTAAAGTGAGCTTACTCCTTTTCATTAGACAAGCTGGTAGTAAATCCAAGACCCTGTAAAAACACAGAGCAAAGCCCATCCACAGAAATGCCTTTAGTCATAGTTAAGTCTATTGTTTTCTATTCAAAATTATCAATATAGAATCTCCTATTTATGAGGGGTATAATTTTATAATCTAGTGCAGGGAACAGAGAGCTCAGCACTTCTGCCTATGGCTAACATGGGAGGCTAGGCAGGACAACAGACAAAGTATAAGTCAAATCATCCCCAGAACATTTTTCCAGAAAACCAGGAACCAGGTAGGGACCATTTAAACTCTGGTTTTTTTTTTGTGAGATAAAATATTTTTGTTACCTTTGAAAAAGAAGGATCAACAGAAGCCCAACAGGGTGCACAACTTCCATTTCTATCTTATTTGTCCTTCCAAGCTTTCCAGTTACCAATGCACAAGGTTAAAGGAAGAGAACTCATGAATCTGTGTGGGCAGCAGGAGCTAAGATTGCAACTGAACCACTGTATTTATTTTTCTGTGATATGCACAATGTTACTATTGCACTGTAAGCAAAGGCCTCTGGGGAGCCGAGAAGAAAAGGGCATAGAAGAAAAAACAATACTGACAGAAACAAAGGGCAGATCTTACTTCTATGCCTTTTTCAATACTTCAAAGTGGACTTAGATTTTTATTGAAGTTCTTTTCCAAATAGTTTAATTTGTATTGCTGTGTCTATCATCCATTATTTTGAAGAAGTTTTCTTTGATGGGCAATTATTTCCCTTTTGTCCCTTGCATAGTCATGTAAAATAGGTTTTAATAAAATGAACAAGACAAGAATGCCAGTGAGAATTTGACAGACTCAAGATCTTAGCTAATCATGAAGTTTAAAAGAAAAGAAATGAAAAGTTTTTTCTCATATAAGAAAATGAGATGCACTTTAAACAAGGTATTTTCTGATCAGTGGAAAAATTAGGCATGATCCTATGACTATCAAAAGTCATTACAGAGAAGACTGGGCAAGTACAGGAATACACTACCCTCAGGATAGAAGTAAGCTTCCTAATAAAAAAAAAAGTAAAACTCTATGCAGTGATGATTTCCATCCTTACATGATTTGTATTTTTGTGAAAAAAGGTTTATTCACCTTTTGATGAATAATGGTTTGATTTCAAACACTGATTAACATCAATGGTTTGAAGCGTGTAAGAGAGTTTTTCCAAATTAAATTTTTATGATGAATATAGTCATGAATTCTCATGCCAGCATAACAGAGCAAGGACACTCTATCAATGAGTTTTTATAGATACATGGCTTTCATTTCATGGTTTATGACACTACTAGTCACTGTTGGTCTAGACTTGTTCCCACTTAGTTTCTTTTATCTTCCTCCCCCACTCACCCTTTTGTAATAACTATGACTGTCATGACTATTTAAAAAGACCATTTCTTTCTGTTACATCAGAGGTACGTGGAAAAGATGAAACTGACTCATTTGGCTGGATGGGTAAACTTCATGCCAAAAAGAGAAAAAAGTCAGAGAAATCTGACTACTTTTATTTTTAGGCAGTCCCCAGTGTCCACTTTAAAAACAAAATCCATTGAGAACTACAACCAAATTGCATTTAAGCAAGCTCATCTATAGAAAAAACTGTGAAACCAAACATATGCAATTTAACAGGACAAAGTTCTGACTATATGAATAAGATGTGAGAAGTTGCTTAAGTTTACTTTTCTGGTCCTCCCACACACACACACACACACACACACATATATATCGGCACACAGATTGAGAGACCCCAAACAATTTCCCACAAAATCATGCACATTTTGCAAACATAAATTCTTACATTTATGCTGCTAACCACTGTTGAAAAATTACCCTTATTTTAGCAACACATTTGGACAAAGATGAAGCTTAAGCCTAAGTACATTAAAAATGAGAGAATGAATATGGCACTAAACAGAGAAAGAGAGAAAGTGATCAAGCACAACTGAAGATATAAATCCACTAAACCAAGTAAACTTGACAGTTTAGAAGACAATCTGGAGAGCTACATTTTACATTTTTGTTTACACCAAGACAGTCCCACTGATATCACTTTACTCTGATTTTTAAATTTCTCTTGAAAAAGTCTCAAAGTAATTAAAAAATAAGACCACCATTAAAAAAAAAAGCTTTGAGAACATGTAAAATTAAATATCTCAGACTACATGGTGTTTAAATGTTTCATGCAATACACTGAAACATTAATCATTATTAGTGCCAATGGTTTTCCTGTTGACTCTACAAGGTTGTTACTCTGAAAAATATTACCAGCTGAGTGGAAAAAAAAACCTGCCTAATGTTACTCATCCTTCTACAAGCCTGTAGTAAAGTCACCTAAAATAACACAACTGCATTTTTCTACTATTTTTTGACTAATCTGACATTATTATTTCCAAGATTAAATTAAAATCTCACTAAAATACAATAAAATTGCACAAATGAGATCCAAACAAGGTTTCATATAACTGTGTTTGTGGATAAACCTCTTCACAGAAGAGTTGTAACTGCAGCAAATTGATTAGATTCTAAATCATTGCCAAAACTATGACTAATTCTTATCCTGCTTCTTATTCCTAAGCAGCTTATAGAGCATATTTTAATACTTTAAATTTTGGCTGGCAGGCCCAATTAAAGAAAAAAAAATATCTCATGACATTTTTGTGTTCTACTTAGCAGAAGAAGGAATTGCAGTCAATTATTCACAAACAATATCAAAGTTTTTGAGCTTCAAACTTCCTTTCCAGGCACTGCTTCCATTTGACTGTGTTCTGTGAAGTTTCACAATTTCAGCAAATTCTGTCCAAGGGACCTGCAACTCCTGCAATGCCAAGCTGAGCAGCCTCTCAAACTGAAAATGCAGAAAGCCTGAGTGAGCAACATACAGTATCTTGTAAGAGAAGCTGAACTGACTGACAGATAAGCTATGCAAGTAATTGGGAATAGATCAAGTGCTGCTTGCACAGGCAGTGAAGAACACAAATTTCTTTCTTACAAAAATAAATATTTATCTTCGTAAACGAATACCTTAGTAAATATCATTTCGTTTTAGCTGTGGCACATAACAGGAAGGGTTCAGAAATTCTAGAAAGTGTGATAAACAAATGCATTTCATTAAACCATCAAGTCTGAAGTCTCAACTATTCCAAAATCATGAACACATGAGAGTCTGTTAAATAAAGACCCAGGGTGATCTTAATGAAACCAAGGCATTTAACTACAGCCACATGCCTGTATTTTTAAACAGATGTCAGTCTCAACACATTGGTTATAGCATATTTTCTCTGATTGCTCCTTCTGATTATTTTACCTCATCTTTGATTCCTTTCCTCCTTCTTCAGAGGTCATTGATACCACAGCATGTGACAATAACAGCCCCTACATTGTAACACGAGAGGACCTGCAATTGAACACTTTTTTCCATATAATCACTATATTCTTTGAAGATTTTAAAAATGTTTTATTCACAATAGTCCAAATTGGCTTATTTCTGAGTAGGTTACCTGCTATATTTCTGTTTTTTGGCTCTGCCAACTACACTCTTCACAGGGTTTGTGGCTCAGTAATCAGGTTAAATAGAGTTAAAATCCAACTGGCATATTTTAGCCAAGTGGAAGGAAAAAACTAAATGAGTAAATGAGTCCAATGAGTAAAAGGAAGTAACTCCATGTGAAAATATTTTCAGCTTTGACCAAAGGAAAAAAAAAAAAAGAGATGCACGTTTTGAATTTTTTTCCTTTTTAAAAGTGTTCCACATTGGCACATACTTGTCACACATACCAGAGTACTTACCATGCTCTGCTTTTTAAAAGTGTAGATCTGCCTGTTTCTATAAAAGTCACAACAACCTATAATTTCAGTGTCTGTAAGGTAAAGTAGATATTTCACAGGGGCAGGAGATATTGCACTAGTACAGGAACAGACACTCCATTGAACTTTATTAGTAGACTTTATTATGTCATGAGGCTGTGCAAGCTTATGAAGGTAGGTTGAAAAGCCTTGGAAGCCTCTCTGAGCTTAAGGGTGGCAAAATGTACTTTTATTCAGGGTCTACAAAGTGAATTACTCCTGCCATTGCACTGTTCTAGCTGACCACAAAGTTATGAAGAAGAAAGGCAGTAAGAATTCCCACGCATCCCTAGAAGTTGCATTGAGACTGTACAAAAAAAGGGACAAAATTACTACACTTTGCTTGTTTGTCACCGAAAAAAAGCTCTCTGAATGTATTAGCTTGTCTGCTTTAAAGCACTCATCTCCTTCAGAAGATGACTTTTAAGATGAATGAAAAGTCTTTTGGATGTGCTGAGCCAAGCTTCAACCAATCCTTCAAGCATACGACCTTTCTCCCCTGGAAGATGTACAGTCTCTTCAGCTGTATTAGAAAGTGAAGCTGGACAGCAAAGTGGCAATTTTGTTGTCTACACACACAGTGCATGAACAGTCTTGCTGAGGCTCTAACAGAAGAAGTCCAAAGCCAATTTATATAGCATCAAAGAACTGAGGAGTTAATGAGTTCATATTATTCTCCTTCAATCTGACAATATTTATGTATGCTACACCTGAAAAATAAACAGCCCAAGGCATGTACCTATGGAAAAAATGAAGTATTTGTTTAAAACCAGCTGCAGAAAACCAGGCACAAGCAGAGGAAAGTATTCAAGGGTGTCAGAATTAGCAGGCAATTCTGCACCTCAATTCACCTTAAAAAAGAGAAATCTTCATATTCAGTAAATTTTCCAAAATAACAAACTTTTATGAGATCAGCTTTCCTTTTGAAGGTAGATTGAAATAAGGTCCTTTTCAAGGCAATTAATCAGATCACTACTTTTCTTTCAAAATTCTGGATACATTGCCTATAGATAAAAGGGAAACACATGCAAAAAAATTCTGAGACACAGAGCTTTCCTACTTCTTCCAAACTTTTTTCGTAAGTTTTGGAGAAAACCACCAAATATTAAAAACTCAGTTTCTGATATTCCTTTCTCTCAGGGCTGAAGAGAAAGGATTACACACTGTCTACACTTACACTGTTATATAGCACTTATATTGTTAATATAAGAAAATTAACAATATTTCTTGGGAAAAATACCATTTAGTCTCTCTTCTCACAAAGAGAAAGGCATAAAAAGGGGCAAACTTAAAAATTATGGACAGTATAGGTAATAATATAAACTCTGCCTTTTATTCATATCTACACAGAAAAACTGAAGAGAAATTTTTACTTAATGTGGCAGACTGAGTACCAACCATGTACTGTACTTGGTGCCAAAATTATACAGCTGTTGAGAGATACAAGGCTTTAATGATAAATATTTCATTCCTTAAAAAGTGAGCACTGTGACACAGTCTGGCTAATTTGCAGAAAAGCATGATAACACCTAGGAATAACATGGATTACTGGTGGGTATGTAGAAAAATTGTAGTGAGGTGTTCATCATCAGTTCTGACAAAGTAAGAGTTTGAGAAGAACTGAACTACATAAGAAGACATTTTTTGTTATCCTCTATGGTACTACACATTTCAAGAAAAGCTGTAAAATACCAGACCCTTTTAAAAAGCCAAGAATAACAACAGAAGGGAGAGAGGAAAATACTGGCACAACAGACTTGTAAGCCAGTATAGCTGGTTTTGCATTTACCAGCAAGTGAATGGTAACTGAACAAAATAAAAACACAGGGAAAAAAACTTGCAGAGCAAAAAAAACAAAACCCAAACTGAAATAAAATCACATTCCTAGTAATTAAAACTACTTTTGTGCAGCTTGATACAAGGGTCACAATGTTCCGCTCGACAACTGCTGACTGTCTAAACAATGGAGGCATCTATGCAGAACTGGATACATTGAAAACTTGACAGGAAAATTAAAGAAATTTAGCAGAAGAGGTTAATTCAAGCTCCATTATTAGTTTTACTTTGACCTCTTTATATTTCCCTGGACACAACATGCCTTAATCTGAAACTTAATGGAAACAAATGTTATACTCTCCCACACAACAGAATTAATAGATTAATGTAAAAGCACATTTCAATGTAGTGTTCACTGTTGTTCAAAATATGATCTCTTGATGTAATAAAATTAATATTTTCCAAAGGCAAAAATCACTTATTGCTCTCCCCAGGAGTCTGATTCACTGGTTTTTATTTTCTTCTGGGGGAAAAAGAAAAAAAAGAAAAAGAAAAAAGGGTACTTTTGTACAAGTACTTCTTGTACTGTCTTGTACTTAAGATGAAGTAGGAAAATAATCACCAATTGCATTCTGAAGAGTGAGTAACTGATGCAAAAATCTTCTCAGCTGAGAATTACTGAATGCTCTGCAGTATGCAGCAAATAATCACAAATACCAAATGCAGTTTGTGTTACAAAATGGCCCGTGCAAAAGGTTAAAATAGTGACGTGCCTTACAAAATACATGGTTTACTTTTCAGTGTTTGAAAAATAACTTATTTGAAATAAAGGTAGATAAGGAGAGGGAAAAAAAGAAACCAACTTGTTTATCCTACCGTCAAAGACAAAATGTTCCTGTCATTGCTCACAAACAAAAAAAATCAGCAAAACTTGAAGCATACAGGAAACATAAGATACACCACAAGTTCACAGTCAAGGAGTCAAGCAGATTATAGTACAAAAACTTGTCTTGTTTTAGAAGGATGAACAAGAATATTGAAAGCGACAATGAAGAAGAAATTTAAACAAATAAATCATCATGCTTAAGCTGTGGTTTCCTAGCACTGCATAATTCCACTATTTAAGATGTTGTCTTACTCAACTGAAAACCCGGTTTTCTGAAGGAAAAGCCTCTATGACAGGGTCTCATCTGACTATTTAAATTAAAGCTGCTAGCAATACAGTTAAAATCTCCACTAACTGAGCTTACTTCAACTTGAAGAAGCAGAGTAGACACAGGCTTGTGTCCAGTCAAAGCACAACTCCTACTCCAGAGAAAGATGGCAATGAAAAGTCCCTGTGAGTACTTTACAACTTCTCACCACAAGCTGAACATCTTTAAAATTTTGGCAAAAAAAGAGCTATTTGAATGGAAAACAACAAAATCTCCTAATTATCAAGTCAAACAAGAAAACCTAGTTGTACTTTTGCAAGACATTAAAAATGTTGTTGGAGTTAAAGATTGTTTTATCAGACCAAGATTGGGATGAACTAAAATCATGGCACTCAGAAGGAACAGAGGGATAATTTTAAAAAAGGGGGAAAAAAAGAAAAAAATAAGAAAAAAAAAGAAAAATTATATATAGACATTGATTTTTTAATGCTATTGCACAGATGGAGCAAATTCAAGAGGTAGTACTAAAATGACAGGACTTACTTAGAGCCTTTGCACCTGCTCTAGCAGATGGATGCAATTTATAACAGAAAGGAAACAGAAGAACACTCCCTGAGGGGTAGGTTGTTTTAAAATTAAGCTGACACATTTTTCTAATACAATATATTAAGTCAGAGATATGTTTTGAAGTGGGCTGTCTAGTTTACAGTAAATGAACTCATTAGTGAGGTGTGTAAACAAACAGAGGCCCGGCCCCACAATTAGTTTTCATACTCATTCTGCAGAGAATGCATTTTTTAATTACTCATAGTCAAGCAAATGGATGCACTATACCTTGCAAGGGAAACAGTATCATACTTCAGTAGATTTGCTCCTAATGTAAAGGAAAGATTTGAAAATGCGAGCACAAGAGCCTCAGACAGTTAAATTCTTGCACTTTAAAGACTTCACTCCTCAAGAAGCCAGTTGAAAACCATTTCATTATTTGCAGCCCAACCCAAGTTAACAAAGATTAAACACCTCCTATTTCATTGTGTGTATCCATTAATGTATATTTATATGCATACAAACTCCAAAATATCTGTCTAGTTACTGCAGCCACAATGACCTAGGCCCACCATGTGTTGTAGTAGATTATCAAGATACTGCTGATAGTTTTGGCCCATGTCAGCTGCTGTTTTCCCAAACAAATCCCAGGGAGGTTCAGGGCCAGCCCAGGTCAAGGATCTCTACTTTGATGTTGGGGTGTGAGGGGGTAGTGACACTGGTATAATTTCCACCATTACTGGTGTTATTTCCATGGTGTAAAACCATGGAAAGATGGAGGTGATCACCCCAGTGCCGGCCTACCTGGCCTCAGGACACAAGAACAGTGCCTGGCTTGTTTTATTTACAGGTATAGATAGAGCTAAATTCAGCTTGTCTTCCCACATCAAGGATAAAAAGAGGATTTAATTACTCAGCAGAGGGAACTAATACAGCAACACTGTATTATCATCAGTTGTGCCACAACAGCTGGCTGGAGCAATGATGGATTTTTACAGTGTACAGAAACTTGGAAAAGCAGTACTTTTTATTTTTTCTTGTCATAGTTCATCAGCAAAGTGGGTTAAACTATTACACTATTCACATTTCATGTGTTAAAAGAACATATTGTCACTTCTAGAAAGTAGAAACAAATTTTTTTTAAAAGTAACTTGATGGCTACGGAAAACATAATATAAGTAAATAGAGGAAAAATTATGGTAGCCAAATTACTAGATGGTTTCAGGACAACAAACTGCCACTCATCACTCATTTTCTCTAAGTAATTACTCACTAAGGCAGGAAAAGCATCTATTACTATTATTATTATTATTATTATACCAACTTATATTATCAGTAAGAGAATCTTGAGCATCACAGATGATTGGTTTTGCTTTCTGTTTCTCATTTTGCTACAATAAAACCCAAGTAAGTACCTTGCAATCTATTTTAAAAATTACCTGTGGTGCTGGCTTTTAGCTTATAAACCCTTCTTTTGTTTTTGTGGTTTTTTTAATTTCTTTTTTTTTTTACATCTAGAGATCCTAGCATTCTTGAGGGCACTGCAAAATAATAACATGGAAGCATTTTGCCTTTACGCCACTTTAATATTCTTACCAACTATTACAGATGATTATGCACTAATTGGATATGGGAGAAGAAGGATAGCATAAGATATTGTACTTATCTAGAATGGGCTAGTCAAAATGTATTTAAGCAAATAGTCCTGGAACTTAAGAGTTATCTGTTGTTACAATAATAATATTTTTTGGTTGTTTTGTTTGTTTGGGTTGTGGTGTGGGGGTTTCTTGTTTGTTGGTTTGATGTTTTTACAGAACAGATAAAGGTAGGGCACCAAAACACCAGTAGGTTCCAGTGGACCTTAAAGATTCAGCTTCCCTGCAAAAAGGGACCAGATGCATTTTGCTGGGGCATTGCACATGCTGAGAAGACAAAGACCTTGTCAGAGCTCAGCCATTAAACCACTGCCTGACCCTGAACCAGAGAATACTACATCCCCGTGAACAGCTGCCTTTTCATCACATTTTACATATTCAGTCAAAACACCAAGAGATAAATTTGAAAGTTTAAGGATGCTAGGATAGCCAGGATATTGCGTTATAATTAGCAAGAAGTCACTTCACATTCAATTTTTGAAACTGATAGCTTAAGCTTTACAAGCATTGCTACCATATCCCTTAACTCAGCTTATCTTGTTTATATTGCTATAAATAGAATCTACTTCTGTTCTTTGGTTTCAGTGTATTTCAGTACAAAACCACTTGTACCAAAGCAAAAACCACAGAAATGACAAAAGCTCACAAATCACATGCATTGACCAACTGCAGAAAATCAGTAATATTTTAATAGCTAGTGAAAAAAGAAAACCAAACCATCTCTCTTGCCTGTCAATTTCTCTTTGATGTAATGGAATTCATTCAAGAGCATCAATGTAAAGTTTCATTCATAAGGCAGTCTAATAACTCCAGATGAATGAGAATCACCAAGAAAGTAAAAAAAAAAAAACAACCAAAAAACTTCCACAAAAACAAAACCCCAAGGAAATCTAAACCAGGTAACAGATAGGAAAATGCTACAATGGACAAATGTAACTGTTAGCTTAATCTTTTGTATCTGTTCTCATCCTACCAAGCTGCTGGGCTTTTCAAGAAGTCACATGATTTTGCTTTTCTGTAAAACACTTAGACCAAGACTCCCTACCTTACAAAAGGACAAAGTCATTACAGAGAATTCAATTCCAGGCTTCTTTTACACTGTCTTGATTCCTTCATCATATCCTGACTCCCAACCACCTTCACTCCACAATTTTCACTACAGAATTTTACCAAATACTGGATGACATCCTCATGTTGTCATCATCACATGACTGATTAGCACCTTTGCCTAGGCTAAGGATCAGTCTCATGCAACGTACAAGTCTCAAAACCTGACACCTCAGATTTACCGTGTTTTATTCTGCAGTGTTTTCACAGAGTGATTGAATTACAGATTGAAACTGTCATTTATTTTAGTATAATAGCAAGTACAATAAAATTCAGTTAGAGAGGTTTTATGTAAAAGAGATCTGTAGAGCCATTTTAACTGTTTATACAAAAGTTTTGGACCTTAGACACCAAACTTACACATGCACCTTCCTTGTAGCCCAAACAAAAATACATTTTTTCCTAGAAATTTAAAGTACCTCACCTAGGTTTCTGCATTGGAACACCCTCTGGTCTCTCAGTGGGTCTGTACATAGGAGGTTAGCTCCTTCGTTTAGCCTATCAGAGAGCCTGAACTGGGCAGTAGGAATACCTGGACATGAACACAGTGCTGCTGGCCTGTATTAAAATATTCCAGACCACCCTTAACCCTTATGGGCCTCACAGATGCAGCAGGCAAGTTTATGTGCTAACTGCTAAGAAGACGTGTCCTGAACTTCAAACACAGCAGCTGTTGGCTCCGTTCCTCTCAGCCTCATCTCTCAGCTGTCTTCTGTCAAACAGCCTTGTCACTCTGTGTGCTTGAAGCCACATCAGCAGTGCTGTGTCTTCTTGTCCTCCCACAGCACAGCCCTCAAAATCCTGACCCATCTTTAACAGCTTGATGCTGAAGCCATAGGTATCTCTTCCATCTGCTGTCCCAGCTGGCTTGCTTCCAATGTACTCACATGAGCCTCTGAGGATTGTAATTCCCAGAATATCTGCACTTACTGTACAGCACAGGGAATGAGAGAGCACTGCTTGAAAACCACTCACCTTCCCCATGGAGCTGGCTACTCCCTTAACAACACAGCACAGATTCAGAGGGATGCAGGGAACCAAGCTGCTCTCTCCTGCTGGCCTGCACTCAGATGAACTGCAAGACACCATGACTCAGCCCCAGACAGCTACTAAGAGCTCACAGATCACAGCTCTTCGCAGAGTGCAGGACATGAAGGGAATGACATAACAACAATGAAAACAAAACAATCGAAAGCAGGAACCAAAGACTTTACAAGTTCTGAAATGGCATCAGCTCCTCTGCTTTTTCCTCAACCAAATCACAGCAACAGAGTGAGCAGTAACTATCAGTCTTATGAAAGCCAAACTCCAAAGAAAAAAGGGATACAAACATCTGCCAGAGAGAAGTTTTAAACCATCACAGGGATAGAGCAATTTACAGAGACTACAATATAATGAGAAGCTTCCAACCCACTTAAGGCAAGTAACTGGCAATTCATATTTAAAAGCTATAGACCTTTGAGGAAGACATTATTGATATGATTTTATTCTTTTGAACACACAAAAAAATAACATGACACATTTTAAACCACTAGGAAGATACATACACTAAAAATACCTATAAATGACAATATGAATAAAAGCAACACTGATATGAGTTTTTCTACAGCTTTTCCTGACTCCTATTTTATTAAAAGTCAAATCCAAGAAAAAAGCAGGAAAAAAATGAAGAAAAAGAGGAAACCATTAGAAATATCTTTGGAAAGTAAACTACTACAAAAACCACATTTACAGATATTTCAAAAACCAGAAGTTAAAAATACTCCTCTAATACAATTGTCTTTAGAAAATAAAACCTTTGATGCTAAGTGTTGCCTTTTTGTTTCCTTTTATGACAACTCACTAGACGATTAACCCTCACGAAGTATAATTACTCTCTGGACAATCTTCAAAAGGATCCTAAGTCAAGTGTCTTGTACCCAAGGCAGGTAACCCACACTTTTTGCAGCGTTCAAGCATAACAATCAGTTGAGTGTTATTTACCATATCACCAGGGGAAGTGCTCCTTTCAAAATATAAAAGGGCGTTTTAAACTAGAAAGAGCTTAAATTCTCCCTCACCACTTTCCGGAGCCCTCTAGCCTTTTCTCAGCAAGGAAATATGGAAATCTCAGAACTTGCTTAAAAGCAAAGCTCCCTCATTCTCAAAAAAAGACTCCAAACCACCCCCCACCTCCAAAAAAACCTCCAAACCAAACCAATCCAACAACAAAAAACAAAGAACATAAAACCAAGAAAAGAAACCAGACACAGAAAAAAAAAGTTCTCGTTCTTTTGGCCACAAAAACCCCCAGCAAACTCCCAAAAACGCGAAGGGGAAGCACAAACGCAACGCACTCAAGAAAGGCGGCAGGAATTATCAGTTGTTAACACGCTCTAAACGCTCCAGCAGGCAGGGGTCCCAGGGGAGGGAGAGCCACGCTGCCACAGCCCGGGGGAAGCCCACAACCACGGAAAATGTCAGCGTCCCCACGAAGGCAACCCCCACCGGCCCCAGCACGCCGAAAGGCCTCACGCCGCCGCTCAGCCAGCGGGACGAGGCGGGGCCAGGTGGGACCGGAGCCCCACATCCCCCGGCCCGACCCCGGCCGGCCCCGCTACCACTCCCACCGCAGCCGCCCGCTCCTTCCCGCCCCCTCCTCATCCCGAGCCCTCTCTCGCCCGCTGTCCCGCCCCTGCCTACACGCACACCCATTTGCTGGATGCCGCGTCAATCAAGGAAATCTGCTCTTGCGATTGGCTATCGCTGGGCAGCGTTCCCGCCCCCGGGCAGAGGGCTGCGCTGGTGGCGCGGCGCGCAGGCGCACACGGAGTGTTGTCCCGGGGGTGGGCATGTTCCGAGGAGAGGAGCGGCCGCCAGCGCGCCGTGGGGAGGGGGCGGTGCGGCAGAAGGAGCGGCGGGGCAGAACGAGCGGAGCCGCCGCCGCTGGGGAGCCGGCCTCGCTTCGTAGGAGTGCGGGGAGACCACAGCTTGCCGGGGGCTGCGAGCAGTGCCACAGACAGACCTGTGCGTCTCTCTTTCTCTCTGTCTCTCTCTCTCTCATGTGCCTGTAGGACTCCGGACACGCGCGCATATTCTCACCCACTCGCCGAGCGAGCTGGGCTGGGGTATGGGAGGGCGGCGCGGGTGGTGGGGCAATAGCTCTACTCGCTTCCCCGTGGGGCAGCGCTCGCTCCCTCGCTCGCTCGTCCGCCGCCAGCAGCAGCCTCGCGGGGCACAGTCCTGCTGGGAGGCCGGCGCGGAGCGGGACGGGCGCGGGCGGCGGGGCGGGGTACGCTCAGCCTGCCTCCCGCGGCATTGAAGCCGCCGTGGCAGGAGGGAGGACAGCCTTGTCCAGAGAGACGCTTCGCCTGCGCTCCGCTCCGCCGCGGGGGATGAGGAGACTCCCTACGGCCGCCTGCTCCCGGTTCTCCCGGCGGCCGCTCTCGCCCTTGGCACACGGCCGCGCGGTGCCGGTCCGTGCGTGTGCCGGGAGCCAGGTCCGTGTGCCGGGAGCCAGGTCCGTGTGCCGGGAGCCAGGTCCGTGTGCGTGCCGCTGCCCCCGCCTGCCCTGCGGGTTCCTGCCTGCTGCCTGAGCTGCCTTCTTCTGCTCCCGCTCCTGTTCCCACTCCCCCGCGGCCTCTTTTGTTGTGCGGTGCCAGGCATGTGCCCGCGGCCGACGGGCACAGGGACGGGCAGGGGCGCGGCGGGGAACCGCGCGCGGGTGTGTTCCCTCCTCCCGACTGGCGGTGTTGACAATAAATCCGGGATCACTTCTGCCAATGTAAACCCGGGCCAGGTGGGTTTACGCTGTTTGTCATGAAAAGTTAAGCTCGTTCTTAAACATGCCCTGATCTTGCCCTTTCCTGCCCGTGGAGAAGGAAGTGTTGCCTCGTAGGCTGCGGCGGGTTCTATGACAAGATGTTTTCGGAGCACCTCGTGAGCCTGTGTTTCTCTGTCGTTGCGGCCAGCTTGGCTCCCAGATGGCCAATTCCCTGAACGGCCGGAACCCGCGCAAGGGACGGATCTTGGGCTTCATCGATGCTATTCAGGATGCTGTGGGCCCCCCCAAGCAGGCAGCTGCCGACCGCAGGACTGTGGAGAAGACCTGGAAGCTTATGGACAAAGTGGTGGGTGTCTCTGTGCGTCCGTGTATACACACAGCGAAGAATGGGGCTATTTAAATAGCTACACAGGGGCAAAGAGCTTCTGGCAGCTCTGAGTGCTGTGCTGCATGTGCCTCGGGAAGTTAGAGACTTGGGTTTTAAGTTATTTAAGCATCATTTGTCTTTCTCTTTTTTTTTCATTCCACTGGCCTCTGGCTATGTTTTTTTTAGATCTTGGTTTGTGGAAGGAAAACAAATGTGTGTTTGCCTTAGGCTATTGTTATTTTCAGATCCTTTAAAATGACTCAAAGTTGAAGAGCTATCCTAACCAAAAGCTGCTTAACTTAGACTTGTAATCACATATTCTCTTTCATGTTGTATCACACTCTTAGTCTACAACAAGACCTCTGAAGTATTAAACTTCAGTTAAGCTAATTGTCCTGTGATACATGTTGGTGATGGCAGCATAGATGTGTTTGTGCTGTTAGGAACGTGCGTGGGGACTGGTGGATGTCACTCTTGTCAGTTTAGTAAACAGATTAGTATGGCATGCCTAACTTCTTAAATATGTGTTCTGTATTTTAATGACATATAAGTAAGTCTAGTATTAATTTTGAAACTAGAAATACACTATACACTTTTCAGGAAGTGGGGGGATAGAGGGTAGCTTTTTAGCTCCTTATGGTTCCCCTCACCAGCCTGATACATTTTGTTTAGTATTCTTTGAAATGAAGCTTGTATCTTGATAGATTATCTAGGAGAGTGCCTTACCAGTGGTAGGAAGAGTTTGCCTGTAACGTGGGTTGCTCTTCAGGAGATGCAGACGCTCTGCTTTGCACATGAGCTGATGCTTAAAAGCTTCCTCTTGAAACTGCTGAGCAGGGAGGACTACCTGTTGGCCTTGGGTCTGTCTGGCAATACAGTTACTGCTTTTTAACTGTTGTTTTCTGTGATTTAGTGCAGCTCTTTGCATTCCCTGTGGCTCTTGTGAAATAAGATGTTCAACATTTCTTAACGTTGTTAATTAATTATAACTGGCAGGGTGGAGACTATTTCATGTAATATGTCTTTACGAGTTTCAAAGTATTTTTTAAAGTCCTTGTAGGCTCTTTTTTGATGCTCCAAGAATAGTATCTGTATTCCACTGTGTTTGCTGATAGCAATTATAAACTGAAATCCCAGCTTTAGTAGAAAAGGGCTTTGTTGACATTTTCCTGTCAATGGTCACTATGCTGTTAACAGTGAGTTCTCTTGTGCTAAGAACTGCAAGTATAAATACTTCCTGAAAGTAGGTACTCTTCTTCTGTAGGAGGAACTTTTCAGCTTGGAAACTAGGAATCTGGTTTGTTGTTGAAACCACGTGGGGAATACAGAGCTCTGATTTCCCTGTGTCAGGCCTTTTACAGATCTGTATAGTAAGATTATACCCAGATTTGTTTGTATAATCACAGTTATCAGAAAGTCTTTATCCCATTGGTTAGACTTCTGGATTGCTTTCACTCATCCAATACTGGATAACTCTATTTGCCCATCAGAACATCCAGGAAGGCCTGTTTGGTAGAAGTCACTGGAAAGGCTGGACATTGTGCTGTGCTTCCTTTTTAATTTTACTGCATAAGTGTCCTCAGTTTGGATCTTTAATGTATCCTCTTTAAGCTGCTCTCAGTTAATGAAATTTTATTTCCAAATTGTATTAAAGTGTACCAGACAGGGTGATGTCATAGTGTGAGAACGCTCTAGCTTGTTGGTTGAGTTTTTTAGCATTTGGTACTTGGAGTAAAAGGATGTATTTGAGCAAATTTAATATGCTGGCAAACAAATGTAAATCTATTGTCTTGTGTGGCAGTGGGCACATTTTTCCCTCTGCCTAGATCAAACCCAGGGATTAAAATCAGAAATAGAAACTTGCTCGATCAACCGTTGTTTTAAATCCCATTTCTGGGTTTCTGTGTCCTATGACTAATTTCTGTGGTGGGTCAGTAATCAAATTAATACCTATTGAAGGCAGTAACTCTGCCAAGTTAGTGGGGTGCTAGCCATAGTCAGGCTGTGGCTTGGAGGCCTGTTTTACTTGTTGTAATAACAGTTATTATGCTTGTTTATTCTCTAACTATAGAAGCTGTGATAACCATCTTATTGCTGTAGTAAGGTAGCTGAAGTTTTCCTGCATTCTAATGATGTTAAGAAAATGAATAATGGAAACAAAGCAAAGCTTTTATCTTGACCAAATGCTTAAAGAATAGCAGCCTTAAAAATAGTGGTAGAGCTCAATAACTTCTAGTTTGCATTTTTTTCTTTTTAAAAATTTCCATCTTCTACCTTTCTTTCATTTCCTTCTGTAATTTTGTCCTCTGGCAGATGAGGTTTTCTGCATGAGTTACTTGTTTGCCATGAGGGATTCACCAATACTACAAACATTCCTACCTTATAAGAACTGTACTATGAGGGTGGTTTTGTGGTGTATGCAAAAATTCTTGCTACCTAGATACCATGCAAACTTCCTTGTGTAGAATTGGTTGTGTCCTGCTTTCAAATTTTTCAGATTTTGTGATAACATCAGTGTTCCATGGGCTGATTCTATAGGTTGGAATACGTAGAATATTGCAGTTCTGTTTGAGTGCTTTCTCTTTTGAACTTTTATTATAAGTCTGAAAATAATCATGGATTTTGAAGAAGAGTTCTTTAGAAGGACAGAATGTTGGAATAGTGCTCCTGCTTAGAGCCTTGCTTGTAAGAATTACCATAAGCAACATTCTTGTGGAGAATAAAAAAAATAATCTGCACGTAGATAATCAGTGAAGGTAAATTTCTATCTGTCTATATATCTTTCCTTTTTATACTTCATACACTGGTATTTGTACTTTTTGTGGCTTATTGGTATGTCTTGGGTGAATTTACAATACTGACTGCATTATTAAAGGGAAAATGACTGTTAGCATCAGTGTCAGGTTTCTCTATTGCTTTTCATGTGGGTAAGCAGTAGTTTATCATTAAGAAACAAAAATACTTTAATTCCTGTGCAGTACAAAAGAAAGTATTTCTTTTATGGTTTAGAAGGCTAGCTTTGCTTTTCAAGGCTTGCATTGTATAAGAAAGTTTACCATATATTTCTGAACTTGTAGGAAACAAGTTTGCAAGGAAGATGTTTTTAAAACATCTATATTTTAGAAAGTTTGTATCCTGTAAATAAATGAAAAATATTGTTAACAAATAACTCAGGTCTTCCTTTAAACTGTACATAAAATACATGAGTTTTTTTCTGAGATTGTAAACCTAATGACTTAAAACCTTGACCCTAGCCATGTATTACTATTAGAGCATAATGGTACATTGAGACCAACTTTGGGAGAGAATGTGTAAACATTGGAGTAGTTAGGTGTGTTTACTGCTTGGGCTATTTGCAGTTGTCAGTACTATTTTTTTACACTTCACTCTTGTGGGATTCAAGCTGATAAAATCGTGACACATTTTGAATGGGATTTTTTAAAACAGATATATTTCATCAACTTCTAATTGCTTTTCATTCATCCTATGCATTGGGCCTGAAAATAATTTTCTACTGTGAAGATTAACAATATTGCCTAAAGTATTTGGGTGCACTGTCATGGCCTACCAGTTGCTTGACTATGACTATGACTGTATACATGTGGATAAATTTGATTTGCTATTTAGGAATTATTTAAGAGCAAGCTGGAGTGCTTCTTCAAAGCTTATACTGTCGATTTAGTAAGTAAAAGCTGTGTTACCTCTGCTGCTTAGTATTGTGGTTTTCTTTAACACTGGTCAGCATCTGAGTATACAGAGCACGGTAGTTGAAACTATGTGTGAATTGTTTATCATTCACAAAACTTAATGTAATTGATTCTATGGTCAAAGTTGGTTGGAAATCTCATGTCCTATGTATGCTGGTTATGGAAAAAGAATACAAAATTAGAGAAAGAAACAGAAGGTTCTCTCTTTCTAATTGGAAGGAAGTAAAATTATCCTAGAAAGTCAGCTGACTGTTGAATTGTGGCATCAGCATTCTTACTGTTTATTCTTCCAGTATGGAAACATATATCTCAAGTTGCAGTGTGGTAGCTGTTGAACAAGCATTTCCTGTTTACTCAGGCAAAAGAATAGGTGCTTGGGTTGCTTCTGCTTATATTCCGACAAGAGTTCTTTTTCCTATGGAAAATGAAATGTATTGCAGTTAAGATAACTTCAGGCAGGAAGAAATCTGTGTCGAAAAAGCATAATGTTCAAACTTGGACCGTTTTCCTTATTAGTCCCTCCTGACTAAGTTTTTCAGAATTAATTGTTGGTTGCATTGGATGTTGAGGATTGCTGGAGAATTCTTATGGTATCTTAAGTGCAGAGCTACCTTTATACTGTTTGTGGTGTGTTCAGGTGTTTTATAAGTCTGACTATTTTGTGCTGCGTGGCAGAAGAAGAAGAGGGCTTGTTCACTTGGGCATTTTGGAAGTGTAGTTTTGGAAGTGTGTGAGCAGTGATGCTCCAATTGTTCTGACCCATTCACTGCAGCTGAAAGCAGTGTTTAGCGGATGTCCTACTCATTAGATAGTTATTCTGTTGTAGCTGAGTTACTTTCCTTGTATTGTCTTTGACAAGCCTTAGGTGTTTAAACAGATTGTGTTAAGGCTGCTATACTTTGTTTGAACAAGGGTCCTTTTGTCACATGAGTCAAGGGCTTTCAACTTTGCTTTAAGTGAATAAAGATAATTTTTATCAAGAAATGAATTGTCTATGTACAATAGGCCTCCATTACTCTCATGTCTGATGATGCTATGAAATAATGCCTCATAATTTAAGTCAAATTTCTTCAAAAGTGTTATCAGTAGTGGCATTTATTTTGGTTAGGGATAGGTGAGGATGGTGGATTAATTTTTTTTCTGGAACTAGAATTAACTTATCTGGAAGTTCCGGAGTTAACTGTTTAAAAGTAATTTTCTGGTAGATTAAGGTAATGCCTGAGTTTCACAGAATTGCATTCTTACTGTTTCTGTGATTCTGGCTTAAGTACTTGGATTTTCCCTGAGTGTGAGCTAGTGAAAGGAGCTTAATTTTGTCTCAGTTTGCCTCAATAAGAGATTTTTTTTACTAACTTGCTTACTGCTTTTCATTTTTCACCACTGAGTGCTTGCTAAATATATACATGCTTACTTCCAGTCATAACAATACAAAAATCACACAAGAGATATGATTCATGTCCGTTCCTAATATGTTGGTGAGAGGTGCCTTGTGAATTGCAATATAGAACTCTTTTATTTTAGGGGTGTTGGGGTTTTTTTAGTTTGTTTGTTTTGAGTTCTGTTTTCTTTTGAAGGAAGGTCTTGGCAAATCTTTTGCGTCAGCAGGTGTCATTTCGTGTTGCTTACTTTTAATTGTGAACTGCTGTGGTATGTGCCAGGACATCCTGACTGGAAACCATATGGTTTACCAACCATCTCCTTACAGACTTATTTCCTTTGAGGCCTTGTGTACTCTGTAAAGTAAAGGAAACCTTATAGTACTTCAGTGGATTACTGATTTGAACATAATGTTAGTATTTTTTTCAGTTATAATGCCTAAAACTGATGAAGGTGTTGAAGAGTTTTTGTGTGGCTTTCATAAAAGCTTGTTCTAAAAGGGAAGGTTCTGGTAATGTGCTCTTACCTATCTCTAAATTCAACAGAAAGTGAGTCTTTGTAAACAATCTTGTATGTGATGGTGTGAGAATGAAGAAAACTTTCTAGAACTTCTGAAAGAGAAAATAGTTCTTCCTTATACCTGGATATTTTTTTTCTATAGCTGAATGAACTGACTGTTGAAAATACAGCAACCAGCATAAGAAAATTGCTTATTTTAATGGTATTTCTAACATATATGAAATAATTTATATTCTGCTCAGCACATCTGGTTGAAAAGATAGACTTCAGAAAGATAATTAATTCTTTGTTCATTTAGATTAGGGTAAATAAGTAATTTAGAATGACTGCACCCTTCTCTGCTTGTGATCTGTTCTCATTGCTGACTTTTTTCTCTAAATAAACATTTTGATCTTTCAGATGTTTTTTCCTTGTGATTGTAACTTCAGAGAGTTGTAAGGCCTGATCAGTGAGAGATTTGTGTCACCTGTAGTTGATCTTGTGAAGAATGTCCATCTGGTTTCAAGTTTTCACTAAACCAGAAATCAGTGTCCTGAGGTGACTTTATGATGCTTGTATCCCCAGTTGTGTGTTCTGTTTATATTACATATTAAATTCTGCACCTTTGAGACTGGTTCTGAGAGCAAAGGACTTTCCTGGATCTCCTTGAACAGCAAGAGGTTTCATTGTTTAATATTATTCATTTGTATGCTTGTGGATATTTTGCTTGTTGAATAAAACAGCTTTTTTTCCACTTTCCTTCAAGGAAATCTTTTCCCAAACCAGTTGGGGAGGGGCAGCTTGAATCTGTTTTGTTTCTGGAGGGACCCCATTTGGAGGCTTCCTCCCAAAATTTGTCCTAAACCAGGACA
>VWYI01025237.1:38575-50293 GCA_013399455.1 Anthoscopus minutus
TTCCTGGAGGGACCCCATTTGGAGGCTTCCTCCCAAAATTTGTCCTAAACCGGGACGCACAGTTAACTCAAAGTTCAGACAAAAAAAAAATCTTTCATAAAGATTTTCACTTCTGTTTTTGGGATTCTAGTTCTTACTCTTCTACTAAAAGAAATTAATGTGTGTCTCTGCATGGGTGATTTTCAGGTCTAGCTACATATGTAAGATTCTTTGCCCATATTTCTGACATCTCCTTAGAGAATTTTATCTGTCAGCCTAACTTTAGTGCTTTTCTGATCTTGAAAGAATGCTATCGAAGCCACCCTTTATTCTCTTGAGAACTCTGCTTTAGACCTCTCCTAACCCACATCTGGGGGCCCTGTTGTCTTTTTTTTTTTTTATCCTGATGACCTTATCTTTATAAGATAAAATATAAACTAGTTAATTTCAGTTTCAAAGCTCTTGCAGTTGTGAATTGCAGTCTCAAACTTCATTACTGGTCAAAACTTGATTGAATATGCTTTACTTTTTTTTGTTACCTTCCAGCTTGTTTCAACTTTAAGGAGTTCCTTTATAAGCCATTAAATTACTTGAGAGCTTGCTGTGGAATTTTGCAGCTTATGTCTAGAAAAACCAGACTGCTGGTGTTCAGTCTCTGAACCACTCTTCAGCATGTTGAACAGCTCATATATTCATATCTCCTGTTTCCATTATTTTTTATTTTTCTTCTACTGAGATGTAAATTTCTCTGGGAAAGGGACTGTTCTACCACACATCAGAAGGCTTCCTGATGTACTACTTGGTCTAAAAGTTGAAAAAATAATAGAAATTACTGGAACAACAGTCAGTTAAATGAGGAGAGGTATTGCAAGTGTCATGTTCTAAATACTGTTTCAAATGGTGCTAGAATTTTTAAAAGCTTAGTGCTTGACTTTTGTGCACTCTATCTCCACTTTTCTAACTATGACCTCCTGTTACCTCAGTCTAATTGCGTGGTTGTGTTCTTGCACTGTAGGGTTCAGACACAAACTATTACCTGTTTGCTTTGCTGTTTGGGGTGCATGAAGGTCTATTAGTGGCAGCCATCTTAAGGCAGTGAATTTTTTTAATGATGTAGATGTAGAAAATTACAGGAGAGGTCAGAAAAAGTGATAGATCTTTGAGTTTAGAGAGGTGAACGTTACAGGATACAGGTTCGTTCCCCTCTCACCCAGCAAAGCTCAAGGATGCACTTTTTTCAAGTTGGTAGATTAATAGGAATAGGAATCTACTTCCAGCAGTACTAAGATGTTTTTATAACCTCATTAGTTACCTCAGAAGAATGTCAAAGTCACTAATATATAATGTGGTGATCTCCATATGATGCCTATAAAACATTTATACCACATGGTCTTAATTTTTTAATAAATATTTGCATATGTACGGCTGCGCACACATCTAGAATGTGCCCCTGTGCAATGTTTTAGCTGAGCCTGAATGGCCCAGTTCAACAGCAGTCAAAAACTACCTGTTAGTTGTTATTTTAGTCTCAGTTTTAGAACAGAACATTAAAGAACAGACTATCGGAAAATTAAGATAGCCAGGAGACAATTCTAACCTTTTTAGGTTAAGGATGTGTAGGAAACAAAGTACTTCTCTCTTCCAGTAATGTTTCTAGTGGAAAACAGACTCAAATGAAGGTACTTTGTTAGTCTGAACTTATTCTTTGAGTAATATATATTCAATTAATATTTGCACCATTTGGGATCACAGTGATTCCAAGTCCATTGAGTTGTTTTCTTCTATTTGGTTTAAGTGGCAAAGTTTTAGTAGTGAAGGGACTACAGGGGTAGTTTTGTTGAGGCCCTGCCAGAAAATTTCCCCCTGTCCAACAGAGAAGCTGGCTCCAAGACAGACCTGCTGCTGGCCAAGGCTGATCCCATCAGCAGCAGTGGTGCCTCTGGGGTAATGTCTTAAAGAAGAAGGGTGAAAAGCTACTGTGCAGAAGCAAATTGCAGCCAGGGAAGAGGGGAGTGAGAATATGTGAGATAAACAACTGTGCAGCCACACAGCTCAGTGAAGGAGGGGGATGTGTTCCAGGTGCTGGAGCAGAGACTCCCTTGCAGTCCATGGTGAAGACCATGCAGGTCCACAGCGGAGCCAGCATTCACTGTAAGTCTTGGAGGACCCCACACCAGAGCACCAGATGCTTGAAGGAGGCTGTGGTACCTTAAGGAACTTATGCTAGAACAGGGTCCTGGCAGGATATGTGGTCCCATGGAGAGAGGGGCCCACACTGGAGCAGGTTTCCTGGCATGACTTGTGACCCTGCAGAGGACTCATGCTGGAGCAGGCTGTTCCTGAAGGGCTGCACCCTGTAGAGGGGATATGTTCTAGAGGAGTTCATGAAGAACTGTGGTCCGTGAGAAAGACTCATGTTGGGGAAGTTCAGAGACAGCTGTCTCCTGTGGGAGGGTCCTCTTGTCTGAAGAGTGTAAGGAGTTCTCCCACTGAGGAGGGAGGAGTATTAGAGACCAGGTGTGTGATGAACTGACCCATTCACCATCCCCTGTGGTACTCCGAGGAAGGAGGTAGAGTGGAACATAATATTAAGCCCAGGAAGGAGGGAGTGATGGGTGGAATGTGGTTTTATTTTCTCTACTCTGATTTGATTGGCAATTAAATGAATTAAGTTCCCTAAGTCAAGGCTAAGTACCTTAATATTAAAGTACATGTGACAGTATTTAGTGAATGATCTCTACCTGTCCTTGTCTTGACCTATGAGTCTTTTGTTAGGGGAATGAGAAAGAAGCTTTGGTGAACATCTCCTCATCCAGATAAAAGCAGAGCACTGAACTTCTGTTCCAGCCGGGAGCTGGGGAAAAAGTTTATAATATTTTTGTTTCCTGGTTTACAATATCTGTTTTTGAGCACCTAAAGTCTGTCTGTTGTAGGTTATAACTTTTGAACCACTGTCATAGTTCAGACCATTTTCTTATTAAATTTCCCTAGGGTCTAAAAGGCTATATTGTTGGATAAAGAGAGCCAGCATATGACAAAGTAATTTATGTCAGTTCTTAGTAGATACTTAAGCACTTGTGGCTAAGTTAACCTGCAGCAAACAGATCTGTATGAAAGTAGTGCTCGTGGCATTTGTTGTATGCTGTGTTTTGATATACTCCTTGGCATATATTAGACAGTAAAAGACATACTTTAAGGGCAAACCCACAAAATATGTATGTAAGCTTGTTTGCTTTTTATAGATGTGGCAAGATGAAGTCAAATTTTGCCCCTTTCAGCATTAGAAACTATGTTGGAATTTCACAGAATATAAATGAGGTAGGATTTAATTCTTTGGTATTGGGGGTTAGAGAAGTATGTTATACTTGATAAATTTGAAAATATCAGATCGGTTTTTGTCTCAATGGATTTCTTGTTTTTTACATTTTCTTATTTTTGCTTATAGGTAAGATTGTGCCAAAACCCAAAGCTTCAACTCAAAAACAGCCCACCTTATATACTTGACATTCTACCTGATACTTACCAACATTTGCGACTTATACTGAGTAAATACGATGACAACCAGAAACTCGCACAACTCAGTGAGAACGAGTATTTTAAAATCTACATTGACAGTCTTATGAAAAAATCAAAAAGAGCCATAAGACTCTTTAAAGAAGGAAAGGAAAGAATGTATGAAGAGCAGTCACAGGACAGGTAAGTGAAATACTTAAATATGAAGTAGATCGTCTGGTCCATCTGCATTCTTAACACTGCTGTCTACAGCCATTGTGTTTTGACATTTTTAATTATTCAAAGAGTAGAAATATTTATTGCTTGGATTCATTGACCCTGCAGGTCAATCAGTAATTTGCTGGATTTGTTTCACTGTATGCTCTTATCTGTCACTTCGTGACCTTTAAAACCAAGTGCATTTCCTTCATAAAACATTCATTTCATTGTAATGACTTATTCACGGGGCTTACAGTATGTAGTTTTTCCTGTGGTAGAGAGAGGAACTGTTAACTTGGATTGAACTTGACCTCCCTCCCTGCCCTAGATCCTTAAAGTTTGGGAGCCATGTGATGGAATGAAGCAAAACAATATTCACACTTTTCAGATATTACATGATTTCATGCTAAGGTAATGATAATGTTAGTTTCATACTGTGAAACCTTTTCAGAAACCTAATGGATTCTTGATGTGCAATGGTTCAGTTTTAATAAAAGGAATTAATGTCTACTTTATCTGCACTCATGGTGGCAACTGAAGAAGTTTTTAATATTTGATTTGATTACCTAATATTTTAAAAAATAGTGTTTCAGGAAATTCTCTACGCGATATGCAGTCTTGTTTTGGGAAGAGGCGGATACAATGTTGTTGTGGCCATTAATCTTTGCCTTGTGTGGTATTGCTGTGAATCTGTTCAAATGAAAGAGAATGTTCCTTCTGAAGTCTCCTTTCTTTAAAGCAGGTAGTGGGGAATGAGATGTTGAGTGAATGGAGGATTTAATTCCTGCTCTTCTGTCTGTCTGCACTTGAGCTCTGAGGCAGGCATGGTGGCCCTATAGTTTATAGCTGGTGAAATTGTTGGTTGAAGCAATGAAATGTCTGCATTCTTGTAAATGTCACTGCTGTTGTGTTGGAATTATACATATGTTCCTTCCAGATCTTTGGCAATGATTATAGCTACTCAGTCTACTGTGGTAGTCTTTTGGGCTTGGTAGGGTGTCTGAAATTTGATTGACACCTAAGGACTTTTTTCTTAAAGAACGTCAAGACTGCCATGTAATGAATATACTCAGGCAAAAATGCTCCAAGAGGGGCAAAATATACTGTTTAAGGTGTTTTATTGATCAGTAAATATTTTGATGAATGCATGGTTTTTGTGTTTGAATTTTTGTGTAAAGCAATGCTTTCACTGTAGATGCATTCTTATCAGAACCCTGAGACAGCCATTCATCACTGAGCCTATGGCTACCTATTTTAGGCATTCTGTTTGGTGTATTTACAGAAATCATTTTGTTTCAAAGGAAGTATGAACTTGTAATGACAAGGGAAATTTGACAAAAGTAGTTGGATTATATAAGCAGATTTTGACTTACCCGTGTTATACAAAACCCTAACCTAGTTACAGGTTAGCTTACAATTGGCAAAAATCAAGTAAATTTCAGTGTCACTTTTTCAAAATTCTTTCTGTAAGCTCTGTGCAGTAATTCAGGCAGTATTAGTAACTCTGCCTAGCTGCTAGGCTTGCTTCTTTCCAGTTACCCATTTCATTTCCTGCATTAGGGTAACAATAGTGATAGAAGGATGTCTTTTGTGAAGCACAGAATTTTTGAAGGTGTGGTTAGCATATTTCCTATCTGTTTGGGTCATTCTTGTGAGATGGTTGGAGAGGAGGAATTTTAAAACAAATCATATGACTGAAGTGCACTGAATTGCAATAACTATTTCAGGCTTTTAAAATTAGTATTTTGGAAGTTGACAGCTATCTTACTTGGCTTAACTGATAGAGCTCAGAGCTTGAGGAAAGGAGCATAATAGAAATGCTTTTCTCGTGTTCAAATTGTTAGTTTCTTACAGTGTTTTCTATACAAATTGCAAAATGCAGAATGCTTAAATGAAAAATTTTAAGTATTACTTCATTAGATTGTGACCCATGTCATTCCAAATAAAAGTCTATCCCTTTATGATTTCAATGCATCCTCTTTCATTTACTGATGATGCTTAATCTCTGTGTCCTAGTTTTAAGCTGAATGAAGGTGTACTTGTTTGCTGAGCCATATGACTAAGTATCTGAGAGCTGCTAGGCAGTGCTTCAATATACTTGATCATGCTAATTCCTGGGAACTTAGCAAAATAAGTTTTTAATGTGTTTAATAGCTTTAATGTATTCTAATGGCTTCTTTGCTTCCAAATATGCTTGCATTAACCTAATTTGTTAGCATTATAATGTAATTGTAGCAGTGATCACTTAAAAATTGTATTTTTGAAAATACTTCTAAAATGACTTTCAGATTGAAGTAGTCAATTTGTAGTAGAAATATTGGGAAAAAGTCAGTTTTTAAAAAGATAAGGTAAACCTTGGTACCTGGACAATTTCTGTGGTTTTCATTCTTATTCTATTTTGGTTTCTGGATAAAGGGCATCATGGAAAAGATAAATGCTTCATTCTTGATAAATTTGATTGGTACCATTTTAACCTTATTAGCATTATTGACTAATCTTCATTTCTATAGTGATGGTACTTAGGAAGTAGTGCCAATATACATGTGATGATATTTGTGTGATGACACAAAAATTACTCTATTGTGAATAAGTTATCCTAAATTTTAGTTTTCGAGGATCCTGTGGATGAAGCAGGTTAGAGAAGCAGCACTAATGCAGTGTCAGGTTTGGTGTTAGCCATTTGTACATAATCTGACTGTCACAGTATCTTGTTTCCATAAATGCATATGATAGCCATTTGAGAGTAGTTTGTGCTGTCATTCTGTACTCTGTTGAATGAATAAGTCTTGCTAAGAAGGGAAAATAGGGTTTGCAAGTTTTTTTCTTGCGCTTTACTGCATCTATTTTCTGAGTATGGTGTCTTCTAAAAAAATGTCCTTTCAGTCTTCTTGCTTAATGAAGTAAGAGATAATGTCCAGTAAGTTCTGTAAACTGTACTAGATATAGGCTGCACAGAAATCTTTCTGTGAATGAAGTAATTTTACTTTTTGTCACAGATTTTACTTTGTAATATGTTATTAACAAAAGCTTAGTAGAATTACTTGTTCAGGCTCATCTACTTTTAAAAGGCTTTCTGTGTCTTTGAGAATTTTGAGGTTGTCTTTTATTCTTTTCATTGATTTTCTTTGCACCCTTTGTTTATCGAGAAGTGAACCAAAGCTGGAAAGCATCATTTCTGTGAAGTCCAAACTTCCTTCCCTTTTCCTGTATTCCAGAATTAGGCATTCAGAAAAAATAAAACCTTTGTAAAATGGCAGTTTTTGAGACAAATGTGTTATCCAGGTGTAGAAATCAAGCACGTGAGTTACAATAATAAGACTACAGGAAGAATAAAGTGGCAATGGGGAGATTACATTCGGATTCATTCAAGGTGCTGGACTTAGTCTTCACTTTTTACTAATGGAGACAAGTGGGAGGTTTCCTGTAATTTCCTGTAAATCATATCCTTAGAAGAATGTCTTGAAATGGAACTCGTTCTCTGACTTAATATTTCTTGCCTTCTGCTATAAGCCCTTTATATGAGGAGAGGCAGAAAAGTATAAAATGAAGGTGTATATTTATTTTTAATAATCTCTTAAAATATTCCTTTGTTCAGCCAAAGTTGATTGCCTTTTTTAAAGTGGTATTCCAGAAGTGGAAGATGGGAATTTCTTACGTAGTGGGTGGTATGGATCAAGATGTCAAGAGAAGACCTGTGGTGGTTTTATGGTCAATGTAGGAAGGTGTGCATGAAGGGAATGTCAAAGAAGTCCTTTAAGGTGATCACAAAACCACTTCTGTTTCTGTCTAGAAAGTCTTATCAAATTCTCTCGTGCATCTAGCCATTTGACGTCTTTATTCAAATTACATGTTTCTGTATTGTACAACTTGTTTAAATGTTGGTGCAGAATTCCTACAGTCTCTTAAGTCTTCTAGGGAGGTCTTGTACCTGCAATTCAAGTGATAGATCAAGTTCTCCTTTGTTACTGTTCATGTTGGTTACTGGGTTTATAGAGTATTCCATTTCTCTTCCTTAAGTCTGTGCTGACAACTGTGATCAGTTCCGGTTCTTGGATCAAGTCCTTGAACTGCTACTTTGAAGTACACAGTGTTGTTTCTGCTGCAGAAATTTCTCACCTATGTCTCCTTATCCTGAAAGTACAGACTTGAAAACAGGTTAAAATAGTATCAGGATGGGTGTCAGGTGTGCCAGCTGTAATGCAGTAGTCCTCTGTGTACTTCTGTCCTGTGGTAAAAGGTAACCTTACCCTGCTTCCTTGAATTACCTCTGCTTATATCACAACCTTGATATTTAATTAATAGGAATTTAGAAAGTTTATAACTTAGCCAGCCTCACAACTTGTTTGTGTCTCCAGGCGGAGGAGGTTTTATTGATTGTTGGAAGGATCAGGAAGAGTAAAGTTTTAATTCAGGATGATTTTGTTTGGAGAAGTTAAGATTGTTTTGGCTGATTTTTGTTTTTGTTTGACAAATAGAATGTACAGATCCAGAAAATTTTGGTTATGGCCCTTTTCATAGAGCCAGTTTTGGCTTTTGGTTGACATGACATAGATAACATGGTAATTGTCGAATTACAGGTTATGGGGCTCCTTGATTTGTTCAGTTTTCCAAGCATATTATGTAGTTTTTGGTCTCCAGTAAATTCTGAGCTAAGCTATGCATACCATCAATCTGTTGCTTAACATGATGTGTAAACTCCTAAACTTAAAACTATCTCGCCACATTTTAGAGATACAATATATTGACTGCCTCATCTTGCTGAAGCTGAGAGAAAGGAATCTTGTATTTGTTTTTTCCCCTCTTGTATTTCTTTACCTGTATTTTTAGATTATTCCTTCACTAGATTTTTAGTAAAAGAAGTTGCCTTACTTTACTTGAAAGTCTTCCAGAGCGTTGGTGCATTGCTCCTGTGTGTCCTTAGAAAAAGGAGGGCGCTTTCTCTTTCAGTGTATAGTGTATGATAAGGTAATTATAGTCTCTAACAAAGAAGCTTCTTCTGAGGAAAAGTGAGTGCATGACTGATTAGATGGGGTTGCATGGGAGGAGGAAATGCAATGAATTCTTTTTTTGTAAGCTTTTATGTTAGGGTGAGAATTTCCACCCTCTTCTCCCTTCCTGTTCCTTAGGTGTGATATAAAACCAGATGTAAATCGAACAGCTTTAATAAACCCTTTGGTGTACCTGACCCACACGAGTAGTTGAGCTTCAGTGCAGATTTGGTGGAGCACAAGCTATTTGCTATTTTTGGTTAAAGTTTAAATTAAAAAGGGAATGTTACACAAACACACTTTTCAGGCAAAGGGCAGGTGACAACGCGTGGAGGTTACAAATGGTGCAGCAGTATTATGACAGATTGTTCTCAGCATAAATGCAAACAGGCTGTGTGACTGGATTTGTAAGGCAGTATTCAAATTTTAGATTTTTTTTTTATCACTTCCAGTGCTTGGGGGTGGATATTGTCAAATGAGAACAAAGGAGGTATTAGTACCAGAGTTACTTAGAGGCAGCTATTTATTCAGATTGCAGAGGAAGACAAGGATTTTAAAACCACAAAAGATCCTAATGAAAAATAATGGCTTGTAAATTCTTATAATTGATTTAGAGCCTTGATTCGTGTCTAATTGAGTAATAGAGGAGAGATATGCACACTTTTACTTTTTTACTCTTATAAAATCAAGCAGCATTTTGTATGTTAGTGAAAGGTCTCTTTCAAACATTATTTTATAAGTAATGTGGTGTTGACAGTCATGTCTGAGCTGGTTGGAAGGACACAATCTGATATTTTCCTTGTTGTATTTTGTATAATTATTTATGCCTTATGAAAGTGTGCATAAGGCTGTTGCCAAATTTTAAGGTACCATATGAGGTATACCCATTTTTGGCAGGTGTTAAAGCTCTCAAAAAGCACAGTTAGGGGAATCAGTCCTGTAGGCTCTCCATATATTAGTTTCCTTTATGATAGAGCTAATAGTAGTTCTGCTGCTAGGGTTATACAAAGTAACTGTTGCAATGTTTAAACTGACAGTTTTCTATAGGATTTCAATTCTTCTTTAGAGTATAATATAGGATGGCACAATGAAGTAGGGGAAGTAGGTGGGTTTGTGACCATACAGTGCTTTTCATCAGAGATGTCTGGAAATACTCTCCTGCAGTGAGGATACCAGTATCCACTTCTGGTCCACAACAGCTCTGTGTCTCTCATCCCTTGCCCATACTTGCCTGCAGGGTCTGTGTAGGGAGCAGCTGTGCTTGTGGGGGCAGACCATGATCACCAGCTCTTAATAGATCTGTGTTATTAGGCATCAAAAAGCCCAAGTTAGCAACTTTGGGAAGGAACCTCTTGAAGAGCAGACAGTGCTGACTCCTGAATTTAGCATGTAGAAAGGAAGGGTCCTGTAATGGACCTGAATGCATCTTTTGTCAATCATTTTTCTATGTGCATTTGATTTTTAGAAAATTTTAGTCTCTGTTTCTCTAGCTCCAGAAGTATTCTATATTCAGTAATGAGGTATTTGTTTTAGAATGCCTTCAATATTAGCCTGCATGATGGAAGCTGCTTGTCATGCAAGCAGGAACACAGAGAAAGATTATAGAAGAAAGGCTCCATTTTTATGAAATGTATGCCTAAACTTGTAAGCACATACAATTTTACGTTTAGGCTATAAAAAGAAATTATTTCCTTTTCCTAATCTTATGTGGCACTGTTTTCCATTAAAAATTAGAAACATGAAAGAATGAAAGTCTACTTTTATTCTGTAAAGAGATGAAAAATAAGTTGGGAATAATCACTCTCAAGTGCTACACTTGCTCTTTAGTCAATAGAAGCTCTTTGAAAGTAAAGCAAAGCCAGTTTATAAAAACAAGCATGATGTAGTGGAAATCCTTTGTCCAAGGAATGCTTGATCAAAAAATCAGCCTAGAAGACATGTTTGCTATGTCAAGACAGTTTCACTAACTTGTAAAGAGTAAGAAGTAACATTCATCTGAAAAAGTGGCAGTATGTGTTTAGATTAACATAGTTGAAGTTTTAGTTCAAAAGTGACAGAGTGGGATATTGATGGAAAAGCTGATGGATGGAACTACTGTATTCTATCCATTAAAATCTGGCATGCTAGGGGGTACTTTGATAATGTCATAGAATTTTAAAAATACTTTATGATCATTTGACTTAAGTTTTTTCCTTCCTATTTTGTTCTTCGCTTCAGTATTAATAAGGTTAATTTTCTTGAATCATACTAAAAATGACAGAATAATATAATTATTTAGCAAGTCTTTTTAATCAGTGGCCTCACATTTGCAAGCTAACTTTGTCTTTACAGATTGTTCAGTAATACTGTGCATTCTCTAGAATGAGGCAAAGCTTTAATATGGTTAATTTGTATTGGAGGAATGAGGATTTGTAATTAAAAATGTATGTTTACTGTTGTCTGCACAAAACACTTTTGTTGCTTGCAAGATGAATATGTTGGCATGTTTCATTCTTTAATATTGAGCAATTCCAAATGATTTAAAAGCCAGTTTAGGAATATAATTTACTTGATTTGAAGGAAAATGTGATATTTACACAAAAGACTGTGCAATGAATTAAACTATTAAAAAACCCAAATAAACAGAGTGAGTAATACATGGAAAGGACCAAGCGTAAACTCTGAAAAGAAGTGCATCTTAACCTGTAGTACAAATGGAAAAAGAAGTCAGTAAGTGAATTTATGTGAGGAATGAAACTTCCTGAGCAAGCAGCCAGGTGACTGTCATCGATGTCTTGTAAGTAATGTTGATGACTAAAAACTTTTTTAATCTTTCTGGTTTGAGTGCAACCAAGGTAATCATTATTGAAATGTTTTTTATTTATCTCCATCATAGGTTAAAACATTGAGTACTTTCACCACCATTTGCTCAGATTTCATGTGAGAATTAAAGAGCTACCCTGTCTCATAATGGAAGATTTTCCCCATAATATGATTCATTACCTAATTTTTAACATTGAGTGAAGTGAAATACATATTGAATAGTATATTGACTTTATTG
>VWYI01025238.1:0-31775 GCA_013399455.1 Anthoscopus minutus
TATTATATGTTATATGTTATATGTTATATAGTTATAACTGGTCTGCCTAAGAATTGTTTCTAAGCCTGCTGCTGTGCCAGATACTGTTTTTCACCTCTTGTTGGATGGCACAGCTATCCAGAATCCCAGTACTGGTCAAAACACACAAAACTGCACTTTTCCAAGAACCTGCAGAACATTCAGCACTTGCTTTGTAATGGTTGCTCCTGGAAATGTAAGGATTACAAAATCCCCTGGGTACTGTGCACTCAATGTGTTGTTGTAAAAGCAGAGAAAACAGATGATGCTTGAGGAAAAAATAAATTTGAGTCCTTCTCACAGCGGTGAACTCAACTGCAAGGCATGAATACACAAATATTCAAGCTGAGGCAAGTGAAAACTTTGAAAACTCAGAGAACTCTTGATGGAATGCAAAACCAAGCTGAGAGAGGTGCTCGACTGAGTGCTTCATTGCATTATCCACAACAAAACTACAGTAGTGGCTAATTTTTAGTTTGATCTTCGTCAAATACAGGCTGTTTGCACCAACCTAACAATAAAGATTAAAAAAAAGTTTGAAGGTTTTGATGTGTAATTTCCAATACCAGATTTTTATTATTTGAAAAAAAAAATCTATCTGTCTATCTATCTATCTATCTATCTATCTATCTATCTATCTATCTATCTATCTATCTATCTCCACATTCACTAGTGTCCCAGAGCATCCTTGAACAGGGAGAATGTTTTTGTGGTCAACACCAAAAAACCCCAGGCATAACACAGAATTTCATGTAACTTTGTATTAAAAGAGCCAACATAATCTTGGGAAACGAATTTACCTGCTTTTCTCCTTCTATGAGGTACTTCCCTGTTTTACAGAGGAGGCCCCAGCCACATTTGCTCACACATGAAGAATGCAAAGACAGTTGGAAATCACTTTACACACAACATTAAATGTTTTTTTTCCTGTAACCTTAAAGCTACATCTCTTTTTATTCCAGTACACGAAAAATTCCTTTGTTAGCTCAGAAAAAGCTGTTGAATGTTTTTGGACCTGTTATTCTGTGTATTCAAAATTTAATTAATAGGCCATAGTCTGACCACTTTGCAGAATCACCTGGCTGGAGTTTCCTGGAGCATTGACAAAATTCTGCACAATAAGATGATAAATCAAACCCATCAAACCCTTTTACTTTCAGGAACTCTAGATCCATTCACCACTAGTTTCATAGGAATAGTTTTTCCTGAATTATGTAACCATGGATGGAACAAAGCCATAAAGTCAAAGCCAAATGGCTCCAAGATCCAGGATGTCAAAATATGAGTTCTTGATAGCTTACAGACAGAAGAGGTGATGTTAAAATCCACATCAGAAAAATTAATCAGGTTTGAAGCTATTTTACTCTTGCTTTTAAGCCTGTTAACAACTTTTCATGGCATACAGAATGTTCTCATTTACTACTTGTTCCTGCGTCTACTAAGAGTAGGAAATAAAAACTTTTTTTTTCTTATTTAAAATTTTCTCAAAATTATTAAATGTAATTGCAAACCAAACACACAGAGTTCTGTGTTGCAGAGTGAACACTATTCAGTGATAATGCCTTACTTTCATCTGCAAAGTTTACTATTATTAAAAAAAAGGGTATTTTTTACTATTGCGGAAATTTTACTATTAATAAAAAAAAAAAAAGGTATGTTTAAAAATGCCCTTAAGAATTGTTCCAGAAAATCTCATCTTCACAGGTTTATACTTACAGTAGTCCTTCAGAAATCTCCCACTTGCAAAACACCTCCTGAAAAACCTTCCCTGCGCTGCAGGGAGTTCATAAGCAACTTATAAAACTTCATTAGACAGCAATTCAGAATCACATCTGTGCTGAATGTCTCAGCTGCAGCATTTGCACGTTTGTGTTTGCATTGTTCTAAAGCTGGTCAAAACTGACATGAGTGTCAGACACGAGTCACTCCACATTCCTGATTTCTCAGCTACCCTCTACCCACCTTCTGCATTCAGAACTCACCTGACATTTGTATTTTTCTGGCACTCTTGATTCCCTTCCGTTTTATTCTTTCCTTTGTCCTCTTCTGCTACTCCTCACTATCTTGCCAAGATTAAGCAGGGGTCTAAAAAAAGGTGACTGGTATTATTTCTAAAAGCCTTTTGTTAAAGGAGAACACTCTAGAAAGCATATGAGCAGTTATTGAGGCTGTTTTGTTCCTGATTTTGGACCAAGGTTTTCCACCAAGCTGTAATTGCTGTTCCATCAGACCCCACACCTTCAGAGACATTTGGGGCTAATCTTGAGAGGGGCAGCTGGGTGAAAGCTATCTGACTAGTTCCAACAGAGATTTGTGGGGAATTTTATATCCATGTTTTTTTCTAACAGAGCAGTGCTGTGACAAAAAACTGAAGCCAAGAACAGAGCTGTAACTTCTCAACAAAAGCAGCAACATGTGCAGAGCTTTTACCAGCATTTAAAAAAAAGAACAACTCAGTTTAAGGACCTCAGTGTAATGCAAACTTAATGTAATGCAAACTCAAATAATTTGGCTGTTTTCTTTGTGAAACACAGTTTAAAAACTGCAGTGTAGCAATAATGCACGTAGTAGCCTCCTTGACTTCTTCTGACTCATATTGGAGCAAACTTAGCAGAAATGGCTTCTGCAGCTGCACCTAAAAGTCACTCCCTTGCTGCGATGGCAGTCGAGAGTTGTAACAAAAGTTGCATGTGCCAAGAGTCTCTGCTTTTCTAAACTGATCTGTGTATAAATTTAAGGCCCTGTTTGTCGGAGTCGACGGGAGACAAGCACATCCGATGATGATCAACAAGTCTCGATTTATTGGCATAACATGGCTTCTTTTATATATATTGCAAAACTATAGCTCATTGTTAGTAATCTACTGAAGGTTAGCTCCTTCTTCATTGGTACATACTCTGGATGCCTATGGTTACATCTCCAAGGCTGCTTCCGGATTATGTATCTTTTTCTCTACCCAAGGACCCTTATCCTTGCTTGCTTTGCAAATCATTGTTTTACAAGCTTGTACTTTCTCATGTCCCATTTACAAGCTGTATTTCTCATGGCCCCTTTCTTCTAGCCATTCATCCACAAAACTCTCTACACCTGTTGAGCTTCCTTTTTGATGACTGCCCAAAAAGCAGGACCCTGGGAGTGCTAAAATGCTGACCTGTCACCACAATGTTGTTCAGAATTCATCCATGGAACTCGCACCCTGAGTGAGGCCTCCATTCAGGAAGCAATTTCTGACTGCTTAGCTTCCCAGATCATAGTCCAGGCATTTTTCCTTCCCTTGGCCTCCCAGAGAGTAAGCTGAGCTCCTGGTGCTCGTGTGAGGATGTTAATTTCCAGTATGCAAGCAAATAATGCTCCCCCCAAAGGGAAAGAGCTAACTGCAGTAAGAACTAATGGTACTTGCAAAGCTACACCACTTTAATTCTTCTGGGAGCTGTCAAAAATAGATCATCAGGCCTTCACTGAGCCAGAGAAATCGTCTTCCTCTGCTTCTCCCACCTCTTAAAGTGAAGGCCAGGGCCTGGAAAGGGAGAAAGAAAAGGGTTGCTCCTCTTCAGTTTTAATTTTAAGTCTTGCCAGGGCACCTAAACCTACTGGTGACCTCATGTTCTCCTCCTCTGCATCGCAGATGCTGCGAGCAGGGTGATAAAACAGCAGCATTCAAATTATTACACACTGCAAACTGAAATTACAGTAGATACAAAGATGCCTTTACTGCAAAATGAAAAAGAAAGCTCCCTGTATCATCCTTTTGGTTTAACACAGAAAGAAGCAGTCTCAAGGAGGGACCTCAAGACCGAGAGCCGGATTCTGTTTTCTTGTTTAGTATGTGACAAATCTGCAAACTGGCCATGCAAATACAACTTCAATAAAGATGTTCATCATCTGCAATAAAAACCAAGCCTTTAAAATACAAGGAATTCTCTAGGGAAAACATTTATTCAACTGCTTTACAGAGTAAGCCAATTAAGGCCAAATATATTACTTGGAAATAGACAGGCTTTCACTGGGTACAAATATGAGCTGGCTTAACAGTGTATTGTATACAAAATGCTCTTTGAAAGCATCTAAGAAAGGTAAAAGCTGAGCAATTTAAGATGAAAAACTGTTTCTTTAAGGCAAACAAAAAGTATTTGTTTATTCTTTGTTTCTTAAAAAAGTCTTATTACCAAAATATTTTCTTCACAATTACTTCCATATTTCTAAATAAAGATTTAAGATTATGTGAGCATGGATGAAGGATATTTATAGTCACAGAAAAAAATCAGACACCACTGAAAACTTATATGAGAAACAGTGAGCTCATGACATCATGAAAGCTTTTAGACTTAGAAGTGTTTACAAAACCCAGAATAGCAAAGCAAGTGATACACACATCACCGTTTTCCATAATCAGATTACTGACAACTGTAACTACATAGAAAAAATTACATAATTACATATAACAGATGGAAGTCTGGAAGCACTGGAGCAAATCATGTTATTGAAAACTGCTGAGATGATTTCATGTGAGGAATGCAGTACCTGATCTAAGACCCACTGAAGCAACTTGAAATTTTGTCTGTGGTTCTTCAGCTGGCCAGGATTTTAATTACTGTTACATAAAAAGCAGAAAGATGCAGCATAGAAAATGAGAATTCAGAATTCTTTAGCAACAGCTTCAACTAACAGGGCATGGATTTGTGCTCTTCTTCAGCAGCTCACTGGTATGTGCTGTAGAGACTACCTGGCATCACTCCTGAGAACTATATACAGACACCAGCCCAAGGAGGTGTTAAGTATCCCCTAAACACATGCCCCAAGAAACACATGTAATACAGAAGGTAGTCTCTCTGGATTGAAATGCATATATAACATACATGTTATGCTGTCAACATGTTTATGTTACTAATATAATAGAAACAGCTAAACAAATATCCCCTTTAGAAAGAGTAATAACTAACTACCTCAGCAAATGCCTGGTAAGGTGTCACACCACAGCACATTCCAGTTAAAAAAAAACTGCAATGCTGCCTGTACCAGTCATAAACACATGTTTGTTTTATGAATCACACAGGAAATCACACATTAGCTAAAAACTGCCAATTGCTCACTTCCACTCCTGGGAACCACCTGCACTTCTCAAGAAGTAGAAACAGTTTAGAGTTAAAACCACAAATCTGTGTCGCTGAGAATGGGAACACACGGCTTTCACTTCGATCCTGGAATCAAGCCCAGCACTCCTGCTGTGAGGGTGTCACTGCTGTCACACGGTCCTGGGTGGCAGCTGCTGTTTGTACATCCCTGCCAGGGCCTTGGCCGCGCTGTAGATCATCTGCCGGCGGGACATGCCCGTGAACACCGCGTGCCAGTCCGTCCTGCTCACGTTCAGCATGCTCTTCTCCAGCACCTCTCCCACCGTCACCAGCAGCCCTGACCACCTCAGGCTGTAGTCCTGAGGGGTGAGACTCTTGGCCTGTGTGTAAAAGGTTGAGAAGGGATTGCTGAAAACGGTTTGGAATTAGTAGATTTGATTCTGTCTTCAGCTTTAACCGACTTTCTGCAAGGAATCATTCTTGTATCAACAGACCTATGTGGCAAATTAAAGGATGTGGGAATTGAATTTCAGCCTGCCACATAATTTGCCTAGCCAGTTTTCCGGATTTCTATGTATCATGATCCAAGCAACAACAACAGGATACTTAAGAGAGTGAAGATATACTGCCATTACCAGGATGCAGTTTTGTTTTCTAAAACAGCCAACAGATGGAATCAATAAAAACATGTATTGATACAATATCTGTTCATCCACAGCCTGGATTGATCCTGTGGCTGCACTCATCCAGGGGGCAGCACCAGCACCTGGCCTTGTTAAATCTCATGAGATTCCCATGGATTCTTTTTTCAATCTTGTCCATGTCCCTCTGGATGGCCCCATCCCTCGGGGGTGTCACTGTACCTTCAGATTGGTGTCACCTGCAAGCCTGCTCAAGGCTGAGCACCTGAGAGTGCCCCAATCCCTCTGTCTGTGTCATTAATGAAGATATTAAATCACACTGGTCCAAATACAGTTGCCCCGAGGGACACCACTGGTCCCTGATGTCCATCAGGACATTGAGCCATTAACCATGACCATCCAACCAATTCCTTATCCACTGAACAGTCCACCCATCAAATCCATCTCCAATCCAGACTGGGAGACCAAGTCCAAGAATTTACAGAAGTCCAGATAAATGACATCTGTAGCCCTTCCCCTGCTCTGGACCTGAAACCAGAAGGGGAACACTGGGGGCAGTATCATGGTATTTCTCTGGTCTGATGCTCACCCTGGGCATCCTTCCTCATACATATTTTAATTTGGGTTAGTCTGTGTCCAGTGCACGTACAGCAGATCAAGTTCCTCAGTGTGTTCCAGCTTCCTAGAACTACTGTGTCACAATGATAAGAGCATATGTGTAAGTCCTTCAGAACACACAGAATAGTTTGGGTTAGCAAGAGGCCTTCAAGGATTTTTTCCTGTCTTTCTCCGCTGTTTTTGGAATGCATTTTGTAAAACTAGAGACCCAGAGCCATATTTCTCCTTTTGCCAGTCATCAACTTTTCAAAGCTGTAAGAACTCAGGAAAATAAGAACTAAAACCAATCCCACAAATGATCACTTTATTGATACTGGTGCTTCAGAAAAAAGCCTCAAAGCTACTATCTGCGCTGCCAAAACAACATCTCAGAATCAAACCCCAAACAGTTTTGGTTATAAATTCTTCATGGAAACATTAATCTTTAAAGAATTTTCAGGCCAGAGTTAACTAAATCATGACTCATATCTGCTGTCAGACAACATGCTGTGACTGGAGTAACTCCCAGTCTGTGCCCAAAGAAAAATAAACCACCTCAAGAAAAACTTCTTTTGGTGGTATTTCAGAACTGCACACTTCTGCAGCTCATCCCATTATTTCCAATCAAATGAACCACAGTATTTCCAAAATTTAAATGTTTGGTTTTCAGAATTTTACATCCTTGTCAGAAGAGCACATTTGAAATCAGCCTTGTCTTTTTAGGTGGGACTCTATGTGTTCATACGGGAATTAAGTCCAAGCATTGACCTGGAAAATGGGAATCTTTTGTTTTTAGGAATGAGTTTTGAAAGAGTACCACATGCTGCCCTGCTTGGTTTGTATTTCTTCTTCTTAAACAAGAGAGTAAAACTTGTGCTCCAAAGTGACAGATACTGCAGAATGAGACTCATGACTAAGAAAAGCTTTACTATAAATGTGTGAAGATTAATTCATAAACATGATGCAAAAATACTTTGTGTTCACATTTCATAAATGAAAACATTTAAGCATAACAACTTCCAGTAAGAACTAACACCATAACTAAAATTAAAACTTCAGTCTTATGTCTCAGCTGTTAATTGCTAAGGAAACTGAAAACTTACCTGCTGAACATACTGTAAAGGCACTGGTGTTGCTTGGGTGAATGCTTCCAGGTGAATTCCATGAATTGGATCCTCAATAATCAGACATCCAATGTCAAACCACCTGCAGTGATGTGCAAATTGTTTTATTTCTGAGTACTGAGTATCACTCTGTTGAAAACCAACATGCTAAAAATTGAAGGATGAAAATTTTACAAGCTCTATTACAGCTGTAGTAATAATGTAATATTGAAACTCATCAAAGTGTTGTGGTATTTTGCACATGAAATTTGCATGTGCCACTTTTTCACCTATCTCTCTATCTCTCTATCTCTCTATCTATCATAATAGTGCATGTGTATGCATGTAAAATACATAAAATACACAGAAATATAAATTACATGAAACTTACAAATCAAAGGAAAAAAGAAAGCTGGAGGGGAGGGTGTGTGGGCAGACATAATCCCTTGGCCACAGTTATCCTGCTACAGTTTTCATTCCATCTTTCAAAGAACATTTCTCACTAAAATAACCTTACCTAACAATTTTTTTATGAATATTGTCTATTTGTCATTCATGTTCTACATTCAGAAGATTTTTTGGCAAGTCTAATGCTGTAGCAATTATTTAAATGATTTAATCAGAGAAACATTTCTGCCTTTCTGGGCCACATAAGCTTCGTGGTAAGAGTTTAGTGGAGCCAGACAGGAAGAAGCAATTCCATCATCTTTGTAGCAGGGAAGAGAGCACTGGAATGCTTTGACTGCCAACTATTAAAGACTGCTGAGAAAGCCTTATGGTTAAATATAACTTGCTTACAATTAATAATGAAGTTACTGGTATTTTCTTGTCTTCAAATTTATTTATTTTTTTGACAGACACTCTCCTTTTGCTCTATTTTTACATTTAGTATTTTTAGTGCAGTATGAATGAGGAATTTTCTGAAGTAAATGTAACTAGGAAGAGTTTTAATTTTTGTTTAATGTTTATTTCCATCTAGTCTGATTTAGATGTTTTATTATCTTTTTTCAGAGGAGTAATATGACGTATGTTATTGGTATGTGGTGGGTGATTACTTGAAACTTCTCTCCTTTGGACATGCACAGGCATGGTAAACAGTAGATGAAAACTACTTAAAGCTGCATTAAGAAAAACACAGCATTGTCCTTAATGTTCTGGAATTTAATTATAAAGCTGCTTCAAGAACTGCCTGTCAAACAACATGTCACAAAATCAAGTTGCAATGCATTTTGAAACACCATTTTTGCCTGACCAGTGCAAGTTAGATGCAGTAAGTACATTCTCAGTGAAAGGAAAACAGGGAAATACATTATTTGATAAAATCATATTAGTCTAAATGCCAGAATATCTCTTCTGAAACAATTTCAGAGAGAGAAGGGAGGATACATGCAACAATGCACAAACTATTAGCCAAATTCCAAATTTTAAAGCTTCCTAATTTTTTCACTTCACTTCACTTCCTTGTGTTTTTACATTTTGAACCTACAAAAATCTGACAAGGATTTTTTTATATTAAGGTCTCAAGATGCCTGGACAAAAATCTGAACATCATCACCGACACCAAGCTGGCCGAAACACTGCAGACAAACCCTCTCCTCTTAAAACTTCCTCAACAGCTCCTTAAAAGGCTTTGAGTCAACAAGGAGTATTCCCAACGTGTCCCCACCCCCTTGGAATAAATTCAAGGGTCTCACTTGTCAGGAAGCAGCTCCTCAATGAAGTTTTCCACTGACACAGCAGGCTGCTTCTCGTGGATGACTCCTGTCCGGCGCAGGCTGTCTATCCTCTCCTGGGCTCCCTGAGTGGCAACACAAGCTGTTAGACAAAGCTCTGAACTACAGCTTGGTGCAAAATGCTTGCAGATCAATCCCAAAAGAACCCTAGAACACACTTTTCAAAATGACTCAACAGAAAAAAAAAAAAACAAAAAAAAACCCAAAAAAACCACCAAAAACTACCCAAACTAGTGAAAGGCCAGGAATCCCAAATAGTAACAAAACCTATGTTAAAGCTAATTAAGTATTTTAAGCGCTGTCTTCATTCCAAGAAAAACACCCAGGGTAGTATGCAAAGAATTCCTAACCTGTGACAAGAATTCCTAATCTCTAATAGTTTTACCTATCAGCTAAAGCATCAGTGCATAATTGTGTTACTTTTAAATTTTTATAACTTAGGACTTTTTGAGTTTAGAGTCATTTAGAGCTTTGGACCAACTCTTAAGAGCAAGGGAAAGAATCCATTTGTTGTGGTACATATCCAACTAAAACATAAGAATTCTTTCCCTGAAAACTGGTATCATTCTGAAGCTGTAGCAGAAATATACAAAACACTGCAGGAGCTAAACTAGTAAAGGAACATGCACATTATGCTGCTTTATCTCAATATAAAATTCCATCAGATAATACAGAACTATGAAGACAGGCTTTACTCCTCTTCAAGAACTGCCACAACAGATAGGGGAAAGGCTTCCTTTCCCTTTTGCATGAATTTTTGCTTACATTTAGTAAACAGAGTATAAAATAGCTATTTTCAGGATTGCCAGTTATTGGCCAGAACTGGTGAAACAGCTGCTGCTAACCCTTCCTCCGGAGTGGCACAGCAGTTTGCAAGTGAACTCCTATTTTTCAAAGAGAACAAAGCCCTGTTCAGGAAGATCAAGTGTTGATCAAGCTGTCTTTGATCTACAGAATCAGTAGGGAAAAAAATCAGTCTTGGAGCATCTCTTGTAATTTGTAACATTTCCAACATGATGTGCTGGTAACCATCCATTCAAAAAATGCCCAATATACTTTGAAACCACAGTAAAAGCACAATGTGTGCAAGATGTGATGGCAATCCATGACAGTATAAGGAAATTGACATAAATGGCATAATACACTGACATAAATGCTCTTCACTCGCTGCAAATGCGTTCGCAGAAAACCTCAAAAATATTTCAAAAAGAGAGCTTTAAACTGATCCAATGATCCAAACTGAGGAAAAAAAGACAAAAAACCCCAAACCCCTTAGCCTCCAAAATAACAAAACCAACAACAAGAGAAAACAAAACAAACCCGCACAAACCAAAAGCAAAACAAAAACGAAAAAAACAAAACCAACACCTAAGAAAATGTTACTTAATGCAGAAACTTTGAAGAATCTTCACTTTGCAGAAAATGAGATCTTCCTGGGTGATTTTCTCTTTGCTACTACTGTGTATCAACTTACTTTTAAGCCTGCAGCATAGCCCACAGGCTGGGGTGCAATATTGGACTGTGCAGCCTCTCCAGTCACAACAGCCATCCCAAAGACTTCTTGAAAGGCATCACGAATTGCTGCAACTTTCACCTCTTTATTTGAAGTAACCACTATGTCCAGCTCTCCTCCAGTTCCTGCAAAATAATTTTGCAAAGTAGTCTGTAAAAAACACATCTGTGCATGGAATATTCCTCCTTCCCATTGCTGGATAGTTCAAATACAGTTCTACACCTTCTCCAGCTGCTTTTTTTCTTTCTCATGCACTGGACAACAGTTATTCCATGAATCAGAAGTCATTCAAATTAGAAATTGAAATTCATATGAATAACTAAAGGATACAAGGATGAAAGACAAGCAGCAGGAACTGACCAATTTTCAGGATCAGCATCCAAAAAAAAAAACCATACCACTCATTCAAGATGACAATTTACAGAGATTTAGGGAAACAACTCAAGACATCCATTTCCAAAGATGTTTTGGTGTTCTTTGAAGCAGCAAGGAATATTGCAAACTCTTATGAATGGCATCAATAACACTGGTGCAGGTCATAAAATCTAGTGAACAGCTGCCAAATTACGTAAGATTTGAAAGAAAGGCTCTCATTACTTTTTAGTTGTCCTTGGAATGTGAACTTCAGTGTAACATTACTGCTCTTTTTAGATTTTAAGTATCTGTGGAACCAAAAAGCTTGTACACAGTTCCAAACATTTTCCACCGGGTTACATCTCCCTAAAGAAGCAGGAGCTTTCACTAAACTTTTTCAGAATGAAAAAAACCAATTCATGAATTGAAAGAAATCTGAAACTGCTACAGAAGACTCGAGCACAACTCACATCTGTCTATCACAGCTGGATCACTTTTGCTGTGCAGAAACACATCATAAAACCCATCCCTGCTGTGAGAAGCTTCCTCAAGAACAATTAAATCTTTTTTCATGTGTGTAATATGACAGCAGAGAAAGCTGCCTGAATAAACTACATCAACCACACAACCTTACAGAGTTTGCAGTATTTATTCTGATTCAAGAGAAGTTGCCCCACTGATAAGGGCAAACCCAATGCTTAAATTTTAAAGAAAAAGCCAATTAACTTTTTGGCTTGTGTTACTCAGCAGATCTCAGTTACAGGAATCTTATTTTTGTAAGATTTTATAAGATTTATATGAATAATCACCAGATAGGTTAGAACAGCAGTAAAATCTACTATTTTGAGGGTTTAGGGTAAATTTTTATCGTTTTCTTTATCAGTTGCTTGGCTGAATGAAATTAGGTGTACAGATCATCGAATTTGGAGCAATTTTTTTAAATGTTGTGCAGCTACTGGACTAAAAATAATGGAGAGTATCTTTTTTCATTGATTCCTTCTTGATATAAATCAATTCAACATAATTAAACAAGTCCTTAAAATTGACTGCAGGCTTTTACTGAAGTTAGCCTTGCCAGACTGCTCAGGAACAGAAATAATACTGTTAACAAGCTTTTAATGAAACTAAAAACTAATCCATAACATAACTAGTAAATTACTGCCTACCATTTTTAAGAATCCCAACTGTGCCTCATGTTTGGTTCCAAAATACAGAATATATTCTTCTGTATTACGGATCATCAAAGATGAAAAGCACATCTTTTTTCATCAGAGATAATAAAGAACTGAAACAAAGATATTACATGGGTTAAAAGAAACCATTTGTCATAAAATTTAGTAAAATGGAAACCTGAAATATAAGAACTCGATGCACCCTGGGGTAAATTCAGGGGCAGAACTGTTCCATAAATTTAAGCTCTGACACCTGCATGAGAATTTTCATTGTATCTTGTGCATTATAAATTCAAATGACAGCAACATATTTAATTTAAGATTCTCTGTTGTCTTTTGTTGTAGAAGTACTGTTGTTTATGCTTATGAAGTGACCATTCCTGTCTTGATAGAAATGGTCTGTGTCGGGAGTGCAGCTCAGAAGACATTTTCACAATGTGCCACTGAAAACAGTTCAGCTCTTTTCAAGAAAGGGATTACAGAAATACTATTTGCTCAGATGCAGGGAAAAAAAAATTCAACCACCTCATCCAGAAACTTTGGTAATTTCAGATTTTGGCATGAGGAACATGAAATTCCTTTGGCATTTCAGTAATGGAGGGCGAGCAGAGAGAAGTGGGGCTGTTGCTGAGGACATGGTTTTTGTAGAACACATTTGTACAAGGAAGAACAAGCTTACAAACCTCTGTCCCATTTTCACAACCTACAACTACAAAACCAATGCAGTACATAAATGGCCAAGATGTGCAGAAATGCTTCCCCTTCCTACAGGACTTTAGAGAGCTTTGAGGTAACCACTGACTTAGTTTACTCAACCTAAATCCTACAAACAAAGTATTTTATTAGATTTACTTCCTCCTCCAGATAAAGTTGTTCTGTCAATAAACACTGGGTCAAACTATCCAGGATGCCAACAGATCCTGTTTCTAAAAAGGGACAGTCATGACTGCAATAGAAACCTTAAATACACTTTGCCAAACTGTGCATGAATCAACATTTACTGTAACTTTGCACTGCATCCTGCTACTCTTCTCAAATACCTTTAGAAGGCATTGCTGGCTGGCCTCACTGGTTTTATTCCCACTGTGCCCTCACTAGACAGCTGCTGGGAAATTTTCCTTTAAATGTAAGGCAATTAATTACTACTCAATAATTAGATCATCTTCCCCTGTCCTCTAGTACAAAAGTGCAGCAGCAGTTATCTGGGTCACCTAATAGGTTTGGCTGGAAAAAAAAAAAATCTCAGGAAAACAAAGTAAGAATAGTAATTTAAAAAATGGTTTCTTCTCAGTGTTAGCTGTTTCCTGACCAGCTTTTTTCACAGGCAGAACAAGGTCAGTACTGGCACACCTAGGAGGGAGAGCTGCTTATCAAGCTGCTAGGGAAAAAATTCAAACAACAAAAACATGCCAAATAAACCAAAGAAACAAAACAAAACAAAAAACCCCAAATCACCAACCTGGACAAATGCTGCTTTTTGCTTCCTTATTCTACTCTCAGGTCAGATACACGTGACCATGCAGTGTCCTCCAGGAAAATAAAAAATGGTGAAAAATGGCAAAAAAGCACTTTCCTTTCCTATTAATTTCCAAGCTCTGTAACTGAAATGCTTTTACTCTTCAAGTGTAGAAGTGGTGTGCTATTGCAGTAGCTTCTCCAGCATTTACAAGCAATACCTGATGGTTTATCATAAACACTTACTGATATATGGAACCATGCCAGGATCCAGCGTTGTGATCATGGTCTCAACTGAATGCTTGGTTTTATCAAGAACAGACTTCACCATGGGATTCTCAGCTACACCCTAAATTTAAGCAAATACATTTCCATATTATCTTCTGGGCTGTTGTTTTTTTTCTTTTTCTCATCAAGAAATTAAAAATGTTACAGTTAAAAAAAACCCAACAAACAAAAAATATCAAGCTGCTCTGTAACATCTGCTGTGCATTACTCAACACAAACACTGCAGGATATGACTATCAGTGCATGGCTTTTCTGTTACAACCTCAAGTTTAAATATTACCTTCCCCATTAATGCAGAAACAGCCCTATCAACTTGCAAAGCCAGGCAGTGCTTCTCCAAATACCATTTTGGCTGCCTAACTAACATAAAGTTAAGTATACAGATGGTTCCTGTACACTGAGACTGCTTCTGCCTGTGGGAGATGTCTTTCTGTGTTCATATGGCTAGCACAAACAGGGTGAAATAATCCGTATTTTTATACCAATCCAAAACATGAACTTATTGCAACAATTTTATGGAAATCAGTCTTGGAACTGCAATGGGACTGTTCAGGCATCTTTGAATGACTGCAGAAATTGAAACAGTCCCATTCGGCTCCAGACCATTAATGTGTCAATTTTAGACTGTCATTGTTTAAAATATTAGTGAGCCTGAAGGAAATATGAAAGGAAGTAGTATAATTTCCTAACAACATCAGGGGAAAAAGGGTATATCACATTACCTCAACAACAGAAATAAAGACAACTGGGACATCTGCTGCATGAGCTCTTCAACAGGAAATTCAGGATACATTTCTGTAAAAACCACCACTGCATGTCCCAGATTCTGGCTCATCTTTAAAGAGCACAGACTCTGATGTGGGCTTACATACACCATGAACTTGACAATTTCAGTATAATTAATGATTCCTCATTCTTTCACCTAAGAAATTCTCAAGAAGTGGTTACTGAATACACAGAGCACATTGAATGCTTGATACTTTGACCAAAATCTTTATTACTGGAGTCAGCAATACAGATCTGCTCCATAGAGACAGGACACCTTCTGATTCCTAGTGGCAGCACTAAAACATGGATGAGATTAGCTTTTCAATTAATTTGCAATTGAAAGCTCTAGTACTCTTTTAAAATGGGCTACAGAATCATGTTACAAGTAAAATGTTCTCTTCTAGAACACTGCCACCTACTGTAAATATTAGGAGGAATACAATGACTGAAAATAAAACATTGTTACTTAAAAGAAAAAGGAAAATGTGTTTTTATGATCATGAAAAGACATTTCTCGCTAAAAATGGCAGCATGGCCACTCTGCTCTCATTGTACTGATGGAGAATTAATCTCCCTCTTTAAGACTATATCAGAGGAGTAATGGAGGGCTCAGACTGCATTGTCTTCTGCTGCCAGGTTTTTATGCCTGAAAGGGATTGAAAACCAAAATTCTTCAAGCACACCGAGACAGTAATTTTCTTTATTCTTCCTTCACATTCAGTGTGAGACGGGACAGAATGTGGTGCTGCTCTTGAAGATAGCTCAGTGCTGACATAAAGCCCTCAGATCTTTTTGCCACAACCCTCATGATGTCCTTAAATGCAGCATCTCTTACAGCTCCAGAAAGGTTACAGGCCAATGAAATTCTAATAGTTGATATTGCTGCTTATTTCCTCTGTCTGGTGAGATGGCACCACCAGGAGTATGTGTTCTGCACTACACACCCCATTAGACATTTCTCTGTGATTGAAAAAATATGTGGTTTGTCTGCCTTGGAAAAAACCAAAATATAACTTGATATAAAACAAGCATGACTTGCATCCCACAGGAACTCAGTTAACTAGGAAGTTATAAATGGGATATGTAAACCATTCAGGTAAGGTAAAACAGACTTTTCTTTTTCTGCACTTGGGTCTTTGTGTAGTAGAAGATACCTTTCACATCCTCAAGGGTTCTAGAGTTTCATCTAATTTAAGAACATATCCAGATGTGGCAGATTCTGTCACAAGTTCCTATAAAAATAAACCTAGAACACCTGCATTTGTACTGTCCCCTCTCTTCTATACAGAGGAAAAGTAAAAGCATAATTTCAGTAAACAACACTATTAACAACAGCTACCTTGCACATGAGGCTGGAAAAAAGAAATTATTTACAGCAGCATGCACTTAAAGACTGCAGCATGTCTTTCTATAGTCAGAATCAACTGGCAGTTCCTTGTGAAGGTAACAGACAAACCCCATACCTTTATAAACCCCCAGAGTCCTCCAGCAGGTGCTCCACCTTGGGCAGTGGATACTCTGGGATCTTCGTGCTCCTCAGGAAAAGTGATTGCAGAACCAGCCCCAGGAGACAAAGATGATGAGAAACTTGCCTGCTGAGTAATGGGATCTGCCAAAACACCTGCACGAGGGAAAGACAAAACACAAAGTGTTTAATTTGTTATACTGAAGCAACAAGCATATGTTAAACAGGAAATCAGCAGGAAGAATGGAGCAACTCCAGGCTAATTCACCTGACTTCTTGAAGGCCCAAGAACAGTTATGCTTGTTAAAAGGCTAGCACATCTAATGAATGCAACCATGTCTGCTAACAGAATTGAGACTGCCTGCACATTATGTAAAAAGTCAATTACTCCTTTTCTTACCAGGCTAATTTAAAAGCTGGTTTTTTTATTGCATTCAAATTTTCATTATAGACTCTCAGTAAAGAGAGGGGTAACTGTTAGCCTCTAACAAAGAGATATCTAAGAAATACCTTAATCTGTAAGAGAGATAGCTCTCTTATATCTAATAAAGATATAGGAACGTTCTCATACAATAGGAGAGGGCAAATTTTCCAACACCAAGTGCTGAAAATCAATAGCAGTAAAAAATGAGCAAGCTTTACACATTTTAAAGGGAAACAGTAGAACAGTAGAAAAATAAAGTCAGATCATTTGCACTATTACTCAAGCTTATTTTAACAGATTTTCCAACACTAGCCTTAATTAAGAGTTATTTTTATTTTACACTGCACAACTGATAGTTCTTTTTAGACATTTTCCTAATACAGACTACTTAAAAGAGATATCACCAGTAATAATAAAAGCTTGGCCCAACTGCAGCTGAAGAGCCAAGTTTCCATTCCAGAAGCTGAAAATTACATCAGTTCAGCAACCAGAGCAACTCCCTGCATGGAAGATATATATTTTTAGCTATCCCAATGCAATTTTGTGGCTGGAAACAGGAAAATAGAAGCTGGTGTCATCTGACCAACAGCTTGTCAAGAGACAGATTTTCAGAACAAAACCCTGAAAATTATGAGTTTACAGCCTCTGACTGTCGTTCTGGGGGAATATAATAGTTGAATGTGATTCTCTCAGCTGAAGGAAAGCTGCTCAGCTGGACTCTGCTGTGCAAGGTAACAAAAATAAAAATTCTGAAACAAAGATTTTCCTGCAAACCTGAGTGCCTACAAACCTGAGTGTATTTTAACGGATATTATCCCTTTTTCTGAGCACAAATAATTAAGTATACCTAGAAGAGTGAAGCAGCCACTCAAGACTTGATTCCCTCATCCTGTCCCACGAATAGGAAAGCAAATAAACCAAGAGTTACCTGTGACTGGAGGTGCAGAAAATGAAGGCATCAGTGGGCTCTGAGGTGCTCGGCCAGCGTGACCTCTGGTGATATCATAGGTGGAAGACATGGAAAACCCTGAAATGGGGGGACCAGTGGGAGGAGCAGGAAGAGCAGGGCTAGCAGCAGAGCTCAGTGGAGGAGGAGGAGCAGAGAACTGGGACACAGGGGTGCTGAAAGCTGCAGGGGCAGCAGGAGGTGGGACCGGGCTTTGGGGTGGTGCAATTGTAGAAACGGTTGCAGAAGGCACAAGTGGAAGAGAGGCCGAGGTCATCATGGGAGGAGGAACTGGGGACACTCCAGCTGGCAAGGGTGGTGAGTAGGCAGGAGAAGATGGCATGCTTGGTGTGGCAAGGGGGCTGGACAAAGCTACAAAAATAAGGGGAAGGGGGGGGAAAAAAAAAAGTGAGAAAAAATAATTTTAGAAGCCTTAATCTCAGAGACTCAGTTTTTAACTGCTCAGACATTTCACAAATAATTTTTCAACCAGTCAGGGCTTTTTTTTCATTCAAAGTGCATTTGAAACTTCTGGTTTGAGTTTTCATACAGCACTTACTGACATTTAACCCTTGGTGAAAGTATCTCGTAAGACACATCTCTTCCTGCATGACCCTGCTTGTCATTAGCTTAAAAAGACAAAAAAGTCAACATTTGACTACTGAGTTTACAGCAGCTGAAACCTACCTCAGAAATTTCTATCTAGCTCTGTTATTCTTGAGTGACTGCTGCATCAGCTGATGATGCAGGAAGTGCTTATGGTTCAGGAATAAAACACACACTCCTAATATCCAGGAGGGTGGGAGTTGTTCCAGAGGTGTGGCATTGTAAAAAAGACTGAACCTAATGCAGCCCTCTCTTCTCTGGCACTCATCTTCCTGATCTCTCTGCTTTCCCTATTTCAGCTGATCTTTGGATAAGGCAATTTTCCTATCTACAGCCAAATTTAGCCAGGAAATTAGGTCAGAAAAACAGAAACTGCCATTTTTTAAAGCAGTAACATGCTTAAGCATCTCACTGGCCTCAGCCTAAACACCACAGACAAGTGATATGCAAATCACTCTTATGCCATTGGTCATACACACCCAGCATAAAAAAAAAAAATTAAGCATCCATTCCCCCATGTAAAACTTATTTACATATTATTCACGTGCACCACTGTACCAGTATGTTATGTATATTGCAAAACAAACACAACAAAAACTTAAAAATTATAAGATAAAGACAAATTTTAAAAAAGGATTTTCTAAGAGTGCAAAATGTTTCTTGCTTCCACTGAAAACTGTTTTGATAAAACATCAGCAAATCTCAGATGTTATGACAGGGAAAAAAAAAGTCCATGTCCACATCAATCTCCACAGCTCTCTTACCAAACCTTACCACTGGTGGTCAGCAAACCTTTGTGCCATATTAAAAAAATTACAATCTTTCATGGTCACTCCCTATCTAAGTAGAAAATACTGCCAAACCCACACTATTTAAAGACCATTGTTATAAAACTAACTTTACTGATGACATCCTGTAGCACTTCATGCACTCCTGGCTCTGGTTTCTTTGCTTGTGTATGAATGAGGCAGTGAGTACACTTCAAGTGTGGTAACATCTCTGCAAGCCTACTCCAGAATCCGTTTCTATCCTAGTTAAAGCAACCCCTCCATCACAGGCTACATTTCAATAGTTTTATTTTTTTTTTAATTTTTTTTATTATTATAGAGCTAATTTAATGTCATGAGCAGGTCTCAGTATATTCCTCCTTTAGCATTTGACAAGAGAGACTGCACAACAATGCAGTTGAGTTTGACTCAACAACACCACACGTGCCAAAAAACTCAGTATCTGGTATTCAAACATGGTGTTCAGAATCTTGAAAAAAAAACAGAAAAAGTGCTCTGATTATCCCCCAACAAGTGAGGCTTTAGAGCACCTTCCAGTACCTAAAGGGACTACAAGAGAGCTGGAGGGACTTTTTACAAAGAGATGGAGTGACAGGACAGGGGAAATGGCTTTAAACTGGATAAAGGCAGATTTAGGTCCAGTATTAGGAAGAATTGTTCCCTGGGAGGGTGGGCAAGCCCTGGCACAGGTGCCCAGAGCAGCTGGGGCTGCCCCTGGATCCCTGGCAGTGCCCAAGGCCAGGCTGGACATTGGGGCTGGGAGCAACCTGGGGTAGTGGAAGGTGTCAGCAAAATGATCTTTAGGGTCCTTTCCCACCCAAACCGTTCAGGCATTCTGCCAGCATTAAAGCACAAGTGATTGCTCAGGTTTACTACCATCCCCTGGAGGACTGTAAATATGTTTTAACACCCTCCTATGCTGCTCATCTAACTGTAGACTGTAGTGGATGGTATCATTTCCCTGGCCCTGCATCCTTAAAATACAAGTGCATCCACCTCACTTCCTAAAATAATTTCAAGAACAAAAAAAAGTGTTTAAAATATTCTGTGTGGTATCAGATGTATTACAGATAAGGAGCCCACTTCCATGATTAACAAGCCATTTAAATCCTTCCAATTAGCCTGGAGAAGAGAACTGCAATTATGCTGATTGCAACTGCTTTTGTGGTGCTTCAAAAGATGTGAATAAAGGTTTCTCTACCTAATGTGACAGGTGCAGAAGCAGCAGCAGCCTCCCCTGCTGTGCTGGGAGGGGGTGTGCCAGGTGGAGTCGTCTCTATCCCACTTTCTTCCATCATCTTCCTTCAGCTACAAAAAGCTGTGAGGGGAAAGAAATGTATATATATAAAATGCACCTTGGGAAACAAGGGAAAATATTTGAAATTAGAACGTAAAGACAGTTATTTACATTCCTGAACAGAGCAGGTAATTCAAATGCCAACTCTAGGGGAAAAAAAAAAAAACCAAACAGACAACTATTGATTTATCTCAAGTATAAAATTATACAGTGTGTCTCCTTCTCCTGTGTCTTCCCTTGATTTTTAGCACTCTGATAATACCTCAAACTCCAAGACTATGTCTGCCCAGTACTACTTCCAAAATACACTGGTGGTACTTAGAAAAGGAGTAAGAGAGAAGTAATTACACACCACAAAGCCTACAACCCATGGCAAGAAAAACTTAACTACGAGGCACAATTCTGCTGTATTGTTGAGCTGTAGTGATGCAAACCAGGACCTGTTACTTCCAGCATTATTAAAATTATGCTGAAATTAATTTACACCAAGTTTTCCAGTACAGACAATTCCTGTAAAATCCATACACCACACTTCTCTGGTGATGTTAACAGAAGTAGAAGTAATTGAAGGCTTTGGTTTTTATTTTGAAGGCTAGAAGAATCTTCTGATACATTTGAATAAACCTTTAAAATATACTACTTCTAAAAAATTAACCTATATGCTTATTTAACAGTATTAAATTAATGTAAAAGGTCTTAGGAAAAGTGGAAAAATTAAGTTTTTCATGAACACCAGGAGATTTTTATGCTTCAGTGTAGCAGAAGCTTAGAAAATGTCCTGCTTCTTCACAGGTCTGGTAAACTACCTGTACCACTCCCTGAGGTAGCAGTCCTTAAGAAACTTTTACTGTTATAAAATTCTTGTATAAAGTAACTATATATATAGGAAAAATATATATAACTTTCTACTACATCCATTATATCAGTGGCTACTGAGGACTGCCAGCTTATTTCCTTTAAGAATTCACAGAGGAAAAGGCTTAGATAATATGTTGAATAAAAATACATGTATATAAAAAAGAGCTCCACTTACAAAAATGCAGGGACTTTCCTCTGTTTAAGAAACAGAAGTAAAAACGCCTCATTCTCTCGTTGTTTCAAAGGATTTTAATTTAATGTGAAGGAAAAATTACTATTTTTACCAAACTGAAAAACCCCGAGAGCAGGACATCAATGTCCTTCTTGACAAGTGCACTAAGGGTTTCAAATACAAATGAAAGCATCAAAATCACACAGGAGAAGCCACAGACCCCCTGACAAATTAGTATGATTTGCTTTAAGTAATTCAGGATTAAATGCTTCAGCCCAGCCATGGAAAGCAAGTAAATGTAGCTTATGTTCAACACTCTTCAAGAAATTCTTAAGACAGCCGGATTTTGGGTTCTGAGCATCTCTAATTCACTTAAAGGCTTCTCTTCAGATGAAAGGATCAGTAAATGCCTGGTGGGGAACACACTGTTCTTGCAAAAGACACCTCATCACCCCATAAAAAAGAAATGCAGAGTCTTCCATTAAACATTACTGGGGGCAAGAATTTGCAATTTAAGATTTTTGTCTTTTAATCAACCTACTGGAGTTTACATTCCTCTGCACAGAGGTAATTCTTAAGTTATTCTTCCAGTTATACACTGCAAAGCATGAAAGAATTTTCCATTGTGCAATTAAAGTAACCACTGACCAATACCTAGAAACATTTTTTTCTAGGCTCTTCCAATCTTCTGCTTCATTTCACCTAATGCCATGATTAAAAGCTGCTGAGAGGTACTTACTACTTAAAATAAATTCTGTGGCCATGCAGAATGACTGGTAAAGTTCCACAGAGCAAGCTTTCCAAAAACTCCACGCAAGGGTTTTTCAAAGCTTCAGAAACCTATTACACTGGTGGTGCTGGGGGGGAGAGAGAAGGGGCAACCCTCCAAACAGCCACCTGACAGCAGGAAAGTCAGGAACTAATTGAAATATAAATAATTCTGCAGCTGTTTTCCTCTATTAACTTTGTAGTAAGTCAGATTACAAACAGAAACAGTAATCCCAAATGTGCAAAAAATCACGTCAGTTGGTGAGGTATGATAAAAATCCTACATGGTACTGACTTAAATGATGTATTGACTGATAAGGAGCCTGCCCAAACAACAGCTTTCTGTACACTGATTTTTCAACATGATCCAGTTGTGGTTTGCAGGTACTGCATTATGAAAAAAATAAGTAATTTAAAGAAAAAAATTAAAGGTATAGATAGACCAGGCACGGGACTAGGCAAAAGGAAAGCAGAAAGTACAGTGGGTATCTTGAAATTAATAGTTCACAGTGTTGAAATAATCCAGCATCACAGATTATTAAAATGATGCTATAGGATATTTATGAACATAACTGGCCTACCCAAAATCAGATATGTGTGAGGCATGGCTGGAAAGAGAAAACCATGGAAAAAAGGACCAAAGAAACCCTTTAGCAGTGTTCAGTCTCAACAAAGACCCCCACTGGGAGTTCCCAACTCTCCCCAGGGGAAATGCAGGGAAAAAGTTTCCCAATAGGATCAGCCTACAATTCCTTAATGACTGCTGGGTGCAAAACTGGGCTGTTTTTTCAGTGATTTGAGAAAAAACCCCAGAAGTTTTACTAGTAACTCTTCATAATCCAAGCCACAGACACATAATTTGCAACAAGGAGCACCTGGAAACTCAGCCAGACTTCTCACGGAAGTGACTTTTGTGCCTTCTTGCAAACTAGAACATTTTGGGTTAGTAAACTGAAGGGAAAAAGGAGAAACCCGGAGAGAGGGAAAGTGAAGCACATGGGATTAGGTGAAAACCATGTAGGTACTGCCATCTAGTGATTTGTGACCAGAAACTGCGAATTCCATAATGCCACGTTTTGCAACAAGAAAATCCTGATCCGTTTTTACATGGAAGTAAAAAGGGAAGTGATATGGCAAAGAGAAATACAGAACAAACGTATTTCCAGTGATCAGTCATCCTTAAAAAAAACCTTTAGGAAGTAGAAGTATGAATTTCTTTGGTTAATTTCTTTGGTTAATTCTTTGATGAATGATTTGGTTAAAAAACCCCAAATCTTTCTCAGTACAACGAAGACCCTATAGGGATGATGCTGAACCCTCACATTACACAAAGAAAATACACTACACCTACAGAGTCTTTCTCTATTTCTACTGATTCTCCCCAGCCGAACCTCATCTAAATTAACCTAACATGAAATCTTCAGCCATAACTAATTAGGTACACTGAATGGAAAACCAGGCTAAAACTCTGAGTGAAATTTTTAACACGGCTTGTGCTAAAAGTAGGAAGTAAATAATTTGATTTACAGACTAGAAGGCTTACCTGGCAAATTAATCATCTTTTCACTTTAGTTTAATAGAAAGTAATTACATTTGTGCTAATAATTTGCAATAATCTTAATGACTTAACCACACTTCACAAGCATTCTTCAGGTTATTACTCTAAAATACAGAAATTCACAACTAATGATAAGATTACCTACAAATGGAAATGAGCAAATTTCATGTGGATAAAACCACATTATCTAGAATCAGCTATACTTTAGAGTTTATAATGAGGTGTATTTTCAGTCATTTTCAGTCTTTAACTGAGCTCTTCTTCTATTTCAGTAGGTGCTCCTGCTAATAAAAAAAAGCAAAAAACCCCCCAAACAAAAACAAAAAATAACCCAGAAACCCACAAAAAGAAACCACAATATATTTAAGCACACTAAGAGGGGAAACTGTTCTCTAAATAGAGCCTAAAATGAAACATAACCACTAAGCTGGAACACTAAATTGAAATGCCACTAAAACTTTTTGACTTTAATCATGGTAGGCATAACTTTTAATTAAGTTTTGACATGCTGCAGACACTGCTCATAGCCAAGCACAGGCTGACAACTGTCCAGAATAAGGTGCAGCTAACATCAAACAAAGGACAACAGTCTTCAAAAAATGAAACCTAACCAGAACTGGACCCTGAGTATATTTAAAGCTTTAATCTGAAAAGTCCTGCATGGCTTTGGCTTTTTTTCCACTTTAGAAAGGGAGAGTACTAAGGGATAAAACTTCCTCCATCCTCTGGTCTGGAAAATGCAGCCAGGTCCCAAAGGATACACCAAGTCTCTATGAAGCCAAAGAAAGTGCACAGAGATCAATTCAACCAGCTCATGCTGAATTACTTCTTCCAAAGTCTTAAAGAGAGGTAATCAGGAGAGGGAAAAAACAACACAAAACACCCCAACAAACCTACAGAATTCTCCTACACCTGTTTTCTGAGACACTGGGCTCTTTACTGATGTCATATCTCAAACAATGCACCTCTTGTGTGAGGTCATCCCGTGTCTTGAAACTGAGGTGGCATGATTAACGCTATAAAAATAGGAAACTGAAGCTAAGCCAACTTTCTTGCCATTCATAATGAAGCTGATTGCACCTATTGTTATGTGCACTTACTATTTTGGATGTCTGTGTAAGGGGATCTTGCTTCCTCCAAGTTAATATGGGCGCTTCAAAGCTGTGACACGAGCTAAAAAATCCACAAATGAAATAACTATAATGTGATAGGTTACGTGTTTTGTGGTACAGCTTAATGCAGAATCTGATGTACTGAATTATCACTAGATAGTGAAAAAACAGTCAAAACTAAAAAAAGAGTAGGTTTAGGTCAGATATTAGGAAGAAGAAATCCTTGACTGTCAGGGTGGTGAGGCTCTGGCACAGGGTGCCCAGAGAAGCTGTGGCTGCCCCTGGATCCCTGGAAGTGTCCAAAGCCAAGCTGGACAGGGCTTGGAGCCACTGGGGATAGTGGGAAAATGCCACTGCCCATGGCAGGGGGTGGAACAAAATTATCTTTTTTAAAGCCCCTTCTGACCGAAACCATTCATCCTGTAACTTATGTCAACAACAACACCTGCACAACCTTTTCACCTTAAAGGAAACCCAAAAAAGCAAGACCAAGCAAGCCTTCTCACCAGTGTACACAAGAACTAACACAGACCAGGACCGCTCTAAACACCAGGCATGACAGCAAGGACTGGTGGCCTTCCCTCGTCACCAGCGCAGGCAGAGTCCACAGACACCACAAACGCAGCAAGTTCTGTTTTTCCAAAGGCTGCCTGGCGTTTTCGGGATCACCAGAACTCCAGCTATTTCATTTCACACAACTTCACGCCATTGCTAACCCTCAGGATTTTCAGCAGACCACACCCCCCGCTCCCTCCTCCCCTTGCTATCGAGTACTTCAGGGTCACAGAACCCTCACCAAACCCCACACGCCCGTGATGGCTGCAAGGGGACAACTGCTGATCCTGAACTACGGAACATCATCCAGCAATGCCACGAAACAACACCACCACAGGAACAGCCAGACCCAGCCCATTCCAACATTCTGCACCCGTCATTTTTCCAGGGTATTGGGTATCACAGGACACGATGCAACAGCTCCAGCACTTACAGAGGTGTTCTCCCAAAAGAAGCAACGTGGCTTTTTTCATGTGACAACAAAACCAAATAAATCACATAAAGAGCGAATTATGCCTCCAGAGACACTATAATAAAGCAGTAAGGCTCCTGAAGCACCATTTGCATCCGGCATTAACAAATTCCAGAGGATGAGGCATTTTACCAGGAACAGCACTCCCATTCCTTGCTGCAGGGCTGGAATTCGGTGCCCCGAGGCTCCAGCACCCACACTCTCCACGCAGAACGAAAGGCGGCCGGAGCAGGACGCCACCGGCAACCTAGCGAAGCACACCGGGATAAATCACACCGGGAATTCTGCGCAGTGCTGCTCCCTGACCCTCACCTCACAGTGAGCCTCGGAGCACGTCGCTGGCAGCTCTCGGAGCGCAGGAGCCGCTGCAGCCCTGCAAGGACGCGCCGGGTCAGAGCACGAGGAGCGAGCCCCGCACCTCCCGCAACCGCTCCGGGCCCCGGCACCGCCCGGCCCAACCCTTCGGCCGCTCCTCCCCGCCGCCGGGCACGACGGGTCACAACGCGGCGCCTCCTACCGCCGCCAAAAGCGCCCTCACCGAGCCCGATACCCCTGTCCCGTGCTGCCTCTTCCAGGCCTTTCCTATCCCAGAAAGACAGGAAGGGAGGCCGCGGCCGGAGCCGCCTCGGACTACAACTCCCAATATACTCCGCGGCGGCGCCGCCGCGCCATGCCACGTCGCTCACGGCCGGGTCCAACTGCCCCTTGCGGGAGTGGTCGCACCCCCGTCCTGCAGCTTGGTTCGCTCCGCACGCATATAATGGTGGCGGCGCGGGCAGAATCGTAGTGCCACGTTGGCGGCCTGTAGAGGCTGTGGTGCTTGAGGGCGGTGGCTGAATTACGTGCTCTCTTTAAACGTCGCAGCTGTAAGAGGCTGTCGGGTACTCTGTAGAGACATAAAGTACGTCTGGGTTGAAGTGGTTTGCGTTCACAGAGTAAATTAGATTGGGAATGGACTCAAGTTACGGAGCACAGCCTGTGTCAGCCTCCCCTGGGGCTCCAGCCCCTTCCCCGGCTCCATTCCCTTCTCTGGACGCGGTCCCTCTCAGTTCCCTGTTGTGAGGGGCCCAGAGTTGGGCTCGGCACTCGAGGTCCCTCCGCGGTGACAGCACAGGGACAGTCACTGCCCTGCTCCTGCTGCCACCCACGGGTGGGACAGCCCAGGGGCCAGCGGCCTTGCCTTCTGAGCACCACCGGCACCATCGACATGAACAGCCCGTCCGATGTCCATCCCTGCCTACAGGGGAGGGAAAAAATAATGTGAAATCTTGGAGCCCTGACACCTCATCAGGCACCCATTCTAGCTAATACAGGAATCTGGAGTGTATCTTAGGTAAGGTTTGACAAATACACTCCCACCGAGTCTATGGATAACATTAAGGAAACTTCAGCAAAGCCAAGTACCTTTAAATTAGATGAATTCCAGAATTTTTTTTTTTTTCAGGAGGCTGTTCCTTCCCTTTGTGAACCTGAATTCAACAGTAAAATTTAAGGCAAGAAAAACAAGAAGAGGGAATCTAAGTGAGGAACAAAACCTGAAGCTTTTCTGTGACTTCAGACTTCCCTGTAACTGTGTTATTACTACAGTGACAAAAAATGTTCTCAGCCTTGATAGCCCTTTAAACCTTGCTTAGAAAACAGAAGAGTATGGGAGAAACCAAAGTCTGTAAATACATCCTTGAAGCTGTGTTCTGATGGAAGATACATCTCTACCATGGCTACACTCTGAGAGAAACACACATCCAAATACTGCTAGAATTCTTGGCTAAACTCAAATCCAACTGGTTTATAACTTCTAACCGTGCAGCTTTTCAATATGCTCCCAGATGCAGTTACTAATAAGAAGTTACTTAGAACTTCTGGTTAGAGGGGTGCTGTGAGTGAAGTGCCTCTTGAGTCAATGAACTCTAATGCTGTCTGTGCATGGAAATGTCTGCTGGAACAAATAACAGCCTTTCATTTTTCTAGACCAGGCTGTGTTAAAGAAAACCTACTTACAAGCATGCATGCATGTGTAACTGTAGTAGTTGCTAGTCACAGTGTTATAAATGAGGCCAACACTTTTTCTTAAAAAAAAGAAAAGCCAACTCTTTTATTAAAAACAACTACTGAGGGCGGAGATCTGAGATAGGCCAGATCCCACACCACAAGCCAGAGCACAGAGCAGCTTGGTCACAGAAACACTGGATGCCCTTTCATAAACCAAAGTTCCACCAGAGAGTCGGGACCTCTGAGCAACTTTTATATCCCACTCTCAGTTTGCCATTGGTCCATTTTGGATCCACTCTTTGATTGGCTCGCTACTAGGGCTCTTATTGGTCCATAATGGTGCATTTCTGGCCAATCATTTCCTGAGGGCGTCGAATGATTGGCTGATGTCTTGACCAGTTATTATCCATTGTATTGATGCCATCTTAATGAGGGAACATTCTGGAACATTCCTTCTTCTAGTTCTTTCAGTGCTGGCGCTTAATGCTGAATTTACATTATGACAATCTCCAACATAAAATTTTAACATTTCAATTACACACCACTTATTAACTGTGTTTACATGTTCCTCCCTACAGAACTACAAATTCATTCAGAACAAGCATCAACCCCACATCTGGCTAAATAACCCTCCCAAACTCATTAATTTTGCCCATAACAATATCTGCTGCTTCCTGCTGCTGGCAGAGCTGCCCTTCCTTCTCCTGACCAGCCAGCAGCCCATAGCGAGCACAACCAGAACCAGGGCAGTGCTTTGACCCAAAGCAACCTCTGCTGTTGCAATGGAGAAGAAAACATTCATGTGAACTTTTTGGTCTTTGAGGAACTCTTTGGTTGTTGCATTTCCCATTTGACCATTGGGGGTGCATGGAAGGGAGAACTTTCTAGAGGGAAGACATAAAGGGAGAAAAGGGGAGGGATGGCAAATAGGTCAACTGGGTATAGCAAAGTGGGGTACATTGAAATGGCAGAACTATGCGGGGATGGCTTTTTCCTTGTATTTTCCCATGGGGGAAGGCCTTTTCTTCATGCTTTCACATTATCCCTTGGAGGCTTCCCTTCACTCCATCACTACACCCCTGGCTCCAGAGCCTCCACACCCAAACTGGGACAGCGTTAACGCGCCATGCCTGGAAGGTCCAGCTGGGTGTTACCTCAGAACTCACCAAAAATCCGAGTACAGCCAACAAGCAGAGAGACGAGCACAGTTCAGTGACCCAAAACAAAAGAGGCTTTAATAGTCAAAACCACGAACACACAGAAGGTGATCATGGTATAGAGTGCACCAGAAAGGTTAAGGGCCAGGATAGAAACTGTAATATGTAGGGTGGGGTGGGGCAGAGTGTGAGGGAAGGGTTCCACTCATAAACTGGGGTTAGGAAAATTAAAATCAATGCAGAAAATATGAACCAATAACAACAGGAGAAACAAGGAACTTTCCAGCTGTTTGACAAACTGCTGGAATGCCTGCTTGTGGATGCTGCACAGCCAGTGTCCCTGCACGTTTCCCTCAGCCATGAGGCACTGGGCTCCACAGCTTTACCTCAGCTTTCTGCTGCCATCCCCTTTGCAACAGGAGACAGCAAGCCCAGGCTGGAGCAGAGCTCTGGCCCAGCCACTGCTCTGGGAACAGGGCAGCTCCTCACAAAAGTCCCTGCCCTCCTGACTCTCCTGCAGAGGCTGCCAGATGTCCTGCACCACAAAGGGCCCATAACAGAAGGCATCTTCAGGAAAGTGGAGAGTGCCAAAGCCCTTCAGGAGCTCCGGCAGGCCATGGACCATGGCCTGCATGGCCTGCCTGTTGACACGGCAAGCTGGTTGGTGCTGCTGCTGCTGGCCGCTGTCCTCAAGGCGAACCCTCTGACCTGCAGCTGCAAAGGCTCTGACCTGGGCCACTGTGGTCAAAGGCTCAGTGGCAGCCCTTGGCAATGCGGGACTTGCTCCTCTCTGCTGGATATCCACCAAGAAGATGGCAGAGAGGCTACGGTGCTGAAGGTTCAAAAGCAGAGATCTTTTTCCTAAATACCACTTTAGCTGTCTGACAAAACGCTGGAGTGCCTGTGCTCCGGGGAGCAGCTGGGGCAGAGGTGCTGTCTCCATGCCTCTGGTGGCCAGCTGCCCAAGGATCAGCACTGCTACATGCTGGACACTATCTGCATGGGCTGGTATTTGGACACAGAGAAAATCACCCACGGGGTGCAAATGTTGGTGCCATTGGCCTGGCAGCTTTTGCCCCGCTCGTGCCACTGCCAGCTCACTGTTGCAGTGTGCAACAGGCAATTCCTGAAGAGCAACCTGTGCTTTTGGGGCCCAAAATTCTCTGCTAAAAAGGTTGACGAGTGATGAAGGGACAGATCTTTGTGTAGAAATCTGGAAGCTTTATTTAGCTTTGAATGGGGTCCAGGGACAAAGACAAAACTGTGAGTCTGATGCGGTGCCGGCGTCCCAGCTAGCTCCCCATACGGCACCACGCCGAGAGTGGGACACTGCTCTGGAACAGGCTGATCAGAGGGGTGGCTCAGAGCCTGTGCTCCATGGCACAAGCTGGTATCATGCAGATGTTGTAAACCAGGTTGAACATTTTGATAAAATCAAAACTCAGCTTGTTTACTGAAAAACAAAACAGTACCAGTTGAAAATGGAGGCCCAGGATAATCCCGAGCCTCACTCGGCAAATTGGACAAACAGCAGCACAGTACGCTGAGGGCCCCCTCGGACATGCTGTGTTTACAGGGAGAGGCCCCTCACCGGTCTGTCCCAACTCTTATACCCTTTTGTCAGTCTCTGATTGGTCCGTTTCTCAATCCTCCCTCGGATTGGTTCCCTTCTGGGGTTGTGATTGGTCCGTAACAGGAAAGATTCTGGTCCAGTCATTTCTCCAGGGCCTCGAATGATTGGTCGCTCCCTCTGCCAATGGCTGCTTGAGGAGTCGATGTCACTTTGCTGAAGTCACATTCTAGAATGTTCCCTTGCTTTACTGAATCCTCCACGATGTTAAACAGCACCCCACTACTTTAATTTAACCTCTCTTCCATTAACCCGCAGTCACACCAACTACTAGACCTCACCCCTGCATTTCCCTATAGAACCACAAACCCACTACCAACAAATACTAACAATTAACGAGTAGCATGTCTTAATTAACAGTCAGCTTATAATTAAACATCAAGAATTAACTTTTTGTAACTATTGATTTACTCATAACACAGGTGTGGAGATAAAGAAACAAGGAGGGGCTCTTGACAGAAGGAAGAAGGGTTTTATTGCAAGGGAAATCTGGGTGGCAAAGAGTGTGGGAGTAACTTGACGGGGGCTTTTATCAGCCCGGGGACACAGTGGGTGGATACAAAACTCTCTAAAGTCTAGTCTTAAAAGAAATAACAAATTATTCCACCTGTTTTCAACTGTTGCCACACATTTTCTGCTTTATTAAAAAAAAAAAAAGAATTCGTTTGGGAAGAGCTAAAATTTCATCCTATTTGTTGGACAGCTTAGGTGGTATCTAGGAAACAGATGCTGTTGGCATCTCATTGCAGCAGCGGAGTCTTGCCCACAGAGGTTACAGCTACCGGTGACCAACGTGGGAAATGAACGAGACAGGTCTCTGCTTGGTAAAGCTTAGGAATCCATTTATTGGAGTGTCACCCACAGAGGAACCAACTCAGCTTAATCCAGAGATGGTGAACCCTGAGCAGCGGCAGGGTGGTAGGTTTTGGACACCACAAAGTGGAACTCTTGGGCACAAATGTAGAGGGATACAATAGGCAGGGTTAATGTACAATACAAAGAAATAGCTACCCAAGAAAGGTACATCACACTGGGATGTTACACGAGGGATTTGGGTGTGAAGCAACTCTTCCCGGGCTTAGAGGACACATCCCCTGAAGCAGTGGGGTGGAATCCACTTCTCCTGGGACTTAAAGCCAGGGCTGTTACATTAACACTGCTTATCTAAAATCAAATCTGTGCCTCTCTGGGTGGGGGCACTCCATGGAACGCAGCAGCTCTCTGGCCCCACTTGATGCTGCTGGCAGAGCTGGCTGCTGCCTAC
>VWYI01025239.1:3978-24774 GCA_013399455.1 Anthoscopus minutus
TCATAATAAAATTCTCATTTCTCTATTTCATTATTTTCTTTTTTAAAGTAGAAGAAAGGTAGGTTTTATACCTGAAAACTTGTTCTGCACAGTGCAGAAGTTGACTTTAAATGATATTTGTTGAAAGGAAAGTTGACATTTTGGGCTTTTTTCCTGTAAATTTTAGGAAGTCTTATCAAAATACACATTTTTGATGGGTTGTTCTTCTATTGTAGCTGGTCACTGTGGCTCTCCAGACCCAGTTGTAAATGGCCATATTAGTGGAGATGGTTTCAGTTATCGAGACACTGTAGTCTACCAGTGTAATCCTGGCTTTCGACTTGTTGGTACATCTGTCAGAATTTGTCTACAGGACCACAAGTGGTCTGGACAAACTCCTGTCTGTGTCCGTAAGTACAATTAATTTTTCACTGAATTGTTGCTACTATTTTAAACATTGAATATTAACATTGGATTGGATGGTCAAAAGTGTTTGGGCTCAGATCAGGTCTTTTTTTAACCTATTGTCAATTAAAAGGGGTTTTATTATCCAGTTTCTAACCTTGTTAATATTTTCAGAAACTCTTGATTTCTGTTGTTTCAGAAACAAGATGACATAGACACTGAAGGGGTTTTAATAGCAGGCTACAATTGTGTAACTTAATGTATCACTTTCTCTTTGTCCAGACCTAGTTGATATGGCAAGTATGGGCTTGCTGAGCCTTTCCTCGATTTTTTTCACCAATAGTAAAAAATTCCTTTCTATATTTTCATTGCTTGGAGGACAAAGCTGGACTACTGTTCATCTGTGCAGTTCTGATGGTGATTGCCTGTTTCTTCAAACTGGCCTCAAGTTGACTTACCAACGCAAGCCAAGGCATGCCCTTGGATTATGCTACGTCTGTTAGAAAAGATATTAACTTTTCTATAGCCTTTAATATTTTCTTAATTGACCTGGTTTTAAAAATTCCATAATTAAGTGCTAGAATTGTGGAGTGTTTCCTTATCTATGTGGCAGATTATCTGACATTTTCTGAAACATGAGCCATTTAATCAGTCAAGTCCAATTTATCTGGCTTTTATTATGTGGTTGATTTTATTTCCTGTCCATATCAGTTTTATTAGAGACCCATTATACATTTTTTTGTTATTTTTAATGGAGCATTTGTATCAACTATTTCAGTGGTGCATTTTTTAAGATGTCTGCAATGCAGACAAAAGTATTGTATGCACAGAGAGAGTTACTGAGATGGTCAGCTTTTCTGTTCAATACATATTAGATTTCTAAATGTTCAGTATTTTCTTTCTTAGGGTAAAATGAAAATTTTTACTTGCATACGGTGGCAGGAAATATCTGCCAAGCGTCATTGTTCTCTTAAAATCCTATTTATATCTTCAAGTGATTTATATTCTTCAAAGAAGAAACATCACAACTAGCATTGTTAGTATTAGTGCATTCATTTGACTGTGCAGTGAATAAAATCCCTTCAAAAGAAAGGGGCAAAGCTGTGAGGAACACGGGAAGAGCAGGAGGATGCTTTTTCCTGAATGGCTATTGTCATCACTGTTATGAGAAGAACTGGCATCAGTTTCTGTTATTAGAGTTTGCCTAATGCTTTCCATCACAACATGGTTGTCTTTCACTTAGAACGCTGCCAGACTAAAAGATTATTTGGTTTATGTCACCATCCAAATGTCAGGGGATTTTCTTCCTTTGATTAATTTGTTTAAGAAATTCCCTTTCAAATGAGACTCTCATTTTGAGATGTAGGGTGAAAACATACTGTTCACCAATGCTAGAAATGTGTTCTACTGAAATATTCTTCTGACTGAGCATTGTGGAGCCTGAACTAAAAATATGGCTGCAGTGGGCTGACCTTGGCTGGATGCCAGATGGACAACCGAGCTACTCTCACTCCCCTCCTCAGAAAGGCAGGGGAAGAAAATAAGATGGTAGCTTACTAAAACAAAAGGGAATGATTGCACATTCAATCAAAGAAAATAAAGATTTTCATTTTCTACTTTTCATGAACAAGCAATGTCTGGCCACTTCCTGGGAAAGAAGGACCCAGCATGTTTAATGGTTGCTCCAAGGTATACATGCAAATAATGGGCGATACCTCCCCTCCTTCCCCACTGCCACCCTGCCTTTCCCCTTCCTCCTCCTTCCTCTTAGCTTTTATGTCTGAGCAAACATCATATGGTGTAGAACACCCCTTTGGTCAGCTGTGCTGGTTATATCCCCTTGCAAGGTTGCAACCACTCCCAGCCTACTAGTGGGAAGGTGGAATTGCTGGGAGACAGCAGTGGTGCTGTGCAGTGCTGCTCAGCAGTAGCAAAACAGTGGGGTGTTATCAACACCTTTCCAACTAATGATACAAAGCACACCACTGTCAGACATCCATCTCAGGCAGATCCAATACAATGGCAGAGATATTACAAAGATATTAAGGGTGGTGCCCCTGAAAATTTGCCCCAAATTGGTCTTTTTTTGGTAAGATTTTTACAGAAGATCACATCTTTTTGTATTTTTAATTTACTTTGAAGGGATTTTTAGATTTGTAAAGTACCAGGCACTGGTAAATACCAGACATCTTAAAAAATAATATCTAAGGAAGCACTTGTACTTCTCCTCCCAAGACTACTAAACTCAGCCTCCTTCATCTTGCAAAATTTGTGACACACAGGTCTTTCCCAATCTCTTTACTGGATAAACAGTTGGACCACCTTTAGCCAAGTATTTTCTGAAAGGTCTTTCACATACTGAGAGTTAATAAGAAATAAGATTTCTGCTTAGTTCCTTGTGAATAGGAACACAACAGAGTCAAGAGAAAAAACAAGGTTATTTATTTGAGTATGATGAATACCAGTAGCACAGTTGTGAAGTTCTGTGTTTGTGCATGTGTGTATATGGACATTCTGATTTTACATTCTTAGTATCTACGCTTTTCTGTCTTTTTCTATAATATTTTAATATCTCGTCACATGGAAAACTAGAGCTTGACCATAATATGCTTATAAGTTCTATTTTAGTAAAATCAACATACATAATATATAATGGGAAAGATTTACTCCAAAAAATGAATTCTTTAAAGTCATAAGAAAATCAGATTTAAAAAATCATTACTTCAGCAAAACAATGCAAGGTCTTTTAAACTGGAATGCTTCAGAACTCCGGAATGTTCTGAAAGAGTGCATGAAATTTGTTTGGCTTTACTACATGTTTAAGCTTGCTGGGAAAAAATATTTTCCTTTATTTGTATTAGTAGGAATTTTAAAATGCATTTTTAAAGGATCACATGTGTGTAAAAACACATTTATTTATTTATGGATTGATTGATTGATTGATATTACAGCTTTCAACATAAGATAAAAACTAGGTTCTAAGAGTTTTATTTTAAAAAGATTTTTCTCCTGGCAATTAAGAGCTCTCAATAAATATATCCTATTCTTTTTCTTATATATCTTGTATAACTGTCTAAGACAAATTCAGAAGGGGAAAAAAAATGAAGTAAAAAACCAAAATGCCAAAAGAACTCCTCTGCAAGTGGTTCCATGGATCAATACCTTCCACTTAGATGCTAACCTGCCTATTTTTCTTCTAACAGCAATCACATGTGGACATCCTGGGAATCCTGCTCACGGAATGACTAATGGCAGTGAGTTCAATTTAAATGATGTGGTAAATTTTACCTGCAACACCGGCTACTTACTTCAGGGTGCTTCTCGAGCGCAGTGTCGAAGCAATGGGCAGTGGAGTAGCTCTTTGCCCAACTGCCGAGGTAAGAGTTTTACCCTGCCCCAAAATACTGGGATATAATTCACAGCCTCGTCTTTAGGAACTTATTCTTGCCTTTATTTGAGTTTCTGCATTTCTGTGTTGGAGATTGTTGTTATGCTGAGTATTGGGGAAGCCTAGACTTTTCAGTATTTTGCCTCAAAGTTCTCAGGCTGCAATCACCAGCTTCTACTTTATAGACATATGAAGTGAACTTAGTATCACAAAAGTTATATTACAGTTGCCTGTCTAGCCTGAATTAGGTGCATTTTTATACCATTTCCATATATGATTTTTATGAAAGTGAATATTTATGTATCAAAACATTATTAATTCTTTTTTTTCTCCTAGCAATAGCTGAGAGATGTAGAACCTGATTTTTCCTTACCCCACAAAAAAAAAAAAAGGGAGATCTATGGTTAAGATGGACATGTTTGGGAGATGAGAATGAAGCAAAGGTTTGTGTTATGAGAAAATCTGAATCAAAAGTACATATTAGGAAAGGACAAAGAAAAAACATTTTAAAACACAATCGACAATTCTCAGACTGAATTCTTTATCCAGATCTCAGTAGTGTAATTATGATTAAAACTCTCTGAAGTTAACCTGTTTTTACTCCTTCCATTTTTGACCAATGTTTTCATTTACTTTCTTTAACTTTTGGCTATTGTTGCAGAATATGGAGCTAACATCACATCTCTAGTCTTTTCCACCAATATCTTGATCAGATACCTAAAATCTGTTCACTAGTTCAGTGTTTTGATATCATATGCCCCAAAATAACTTTTGCTGGTATAATACATGCTTTCTCACATGCTGAATCCACTAAGATACTGATATTTAATGATATTGTGAAACATTTTCTTTTGAATTACTGAGGCAGACTGCATATCTTCTGACCAAATCACAGATGCAAACTGATAGAGAATTGAAAGGCAAGATATGAGGTAAATCATGTAAAATATACTGAAAGATCTCAAAGGCATGGGGAAAACTTTTTGAGATACTCTATATCCTCCAGTGCCCTTTTTGTGATGGCTCTGTAAGGAAATGTGTTTTAATAGCTCTAATTTACAAATGTTGTTTGTGGTCATATTCAAAGCTGGAATTATCAGGGTTCACTTATAAATGTTAATAACAGTGCTAATATTCAAATATGTAAACCAAAAACAAATATTAAAATTCTTAGTTTCTGGAAAGAATCTATGGCTATGTCTGCTATGGAACATGCAAAGAAATAGAACACAAAAATTTCTCCAGAAATGCAATAGTTACTAAGCTTTTCTAGAGTATTTTCTTTCACTAGAGAAACGTTAAAACAGTGTAAGTACTTTGCTATTTTACTTTTTATCTTGTCTTTTACAAGCTAAAGGAAATAGCAGGCAGCAAGGTCATTCTAAGGATACAACACTGGGACATTGGTAGTAAGAACTTAACTTCAACTACTGTACCTTTATTATCTCCACCTGTTAGTTTATTAAAAATCTTACTGTATTACAACTGTTGTTTCTAAGAATAATAATTATCTTTGGTGATTAGCTCATCATAATGCTTCAGAGATAGCTGATGCAATTTCAGGCTCAGTGTGTGTGGAATTAGATCTTTCATTCTCATTAAAACAATAAAGAGATGGCAATTCTCTCAGTCACTACCCTCAGAATTTATTAAAGTGAGTTAACTAACATAGCAATATAATTATTGGAACAGAGAAACAAGAACTAGCAAACTGTTCCTATTTAGGTTCATGTATTTTTTACCTTTTATGCTGCTTTTTTTTTTGCTAGACCTAAGTGAACAAGCTCATCTATCTCATCTGTGAGGCATTTAAGTAAGGTTTTATTTGTTAGAAACACATACTTTTTCTCTTATACTGTAGATGCAAACAGAATATGTTCTATTTGAATGTCAGAGACAGAGATAGAACAGCTTAACTGAAGTTCAACCCCATTTATGAGCCGTGTTACTCAGCTATTTACTTTGAACTCCATTACATTGAAATGAAAGCAAGGAAAAATGGTGCAAAGACAGAGAAGATTCTTAAAGAAGAACATAAGAACATAAGAATTAGGATGCAGTTACTACAACATTATTTCAGTTGTTTCTCCCATCTACTTTTGTTGTCCTTTTAAAATTTATTCACATGAATTTGAGTTTGATCCAGGCCAACTTATGGTCTAAAATCTTGTTTAGGGAGATTGGTTTTCTGAAAAGTGTATTATAGATGCAATTCTGCCAAGATCCACACACTTCAGAATGGTAAACTCCTACCAGAATGGAGTGGCCCAGAGTTCTCTTAGCTAAATATCTACAGTTTTGTCTATTCTCATGCAGGTGGTGTGAAGCTGGACTTTTCACTTCATTCTTCTCTTCACTTAGTATTTCTTCCTAGCAACATAATGAAGCAAATTTATGTAGCAACATAAATTTTTCACTGTCTTGTGTCTTCCATCATGAACAGCAAGGATCCACCAAATTTCATCACCCACCCTGTGCACTCTGCTAAAACCCAGAGCACTTTGTTGCTAATCATGATAACACTGTAGCTGCTCACCTCTGTGACAGAGTTTAACTGATCTAAAGGATTTGAAAAGATTTGTCATGAAGTTTGCATTTTGCGCAAGAAACCTCTCCTTCTGGAGAGGAATGTACTGTCCAAAGTAACAATAACTGTTGTAAATGTTACATATTTAGTTGTACTGTAAAGGGAATATTCAATATCCACTTCAGCTAAATCTTATCAGTGTTAGAGTAGTTCTGTATCATTCTCCTAGTGAATGCATCTCTTATCTAGAAATGTGAGGAATTCTGATTTCAATTATATGAAAGTTTAAAGTATTTTAATATCATTGCCTTGATAATTGATATTTTCTTATTCTTTTTTCTTGATAGTTTCTTATTCTAGGTTAGGGTGGTGGGTTGACCTTGTATTTAATATGTAGCAGTTTGCTGTTACTTCTCACTTCTCTTCTCTGGCATGCATTCCTTCACAGGCTGCAGACAGTATATACTCCCTCATGCACTTCTCCTCTAAACTCAGTGTTTCCTTTTTTAATTATCACTACTCTATGTGTGTGTGTGTGGCCTCCTCTCTCTGGTGTATTCTGCCCTTTCCTAAATACATCTTCAAAGAAACCAACTTTTCTCATGGCTTACTTCTGATTTGAAGAGTGGCTGAGAGGAGGGGTTGTTCAGCTCAGGGGAGAGAAGGCTCAGGGGAATGTTGCTTATCATCTATACTTATCTAATGGACAGTGTCAAAAAAAGAGCGCCAGACTTCTCCAGTGGTGCTCACTGAAAGTACAGGATGCAAAGTATACAAACTCAAACATAAGAAAAAGCTTTTTAAATGTGAGGGTGGTAAAACACCTGAATAAATTTCCCAGAGACATTATGGATTTTCCATTCTTATAGCTCTTCAAAACCTACCTGGCAAAACCCTGGGCAAACTATTTATTTGTCACTTCCAAGTTCAAGTATTCTTATATGCAATTTATGACTAAAGACTCTCTATATATACCCCAACTATGTTCCTATGTCAAACTTACCTAGGACAAGTAATAGCACTTTTTCTGGCATAAGCCTTTACTTCTTAAATTGTCTTTTATCTAATGGGTGGAAAACATTTGTTTTAAAGTTCATTGTTAGCAATGAATTATGAATTTGTTTACAAAGAAAGTAAATCTTTCAGCTCTTTAAATATCCTACTGGGAAAGGATTGATTCCTGGCAAACTTGAATCATTTAATTCAACAGAGAATTTTACATATCACCTTTATTTCAAACTTCCATTGAGTTCACCTGGGTCAGTAACAAACTTGGCTTCATTTGGCTGAGACTGTACAAGAAATACTACAAATTAGATTTCTGCTTGAAGCTGTTTCAGTAGTTTATTTTTTTAAAATTTTTATTATATTTTATTTTATTTTGAAACTGAGATGTTATTTATGCAGAGTGAATCCTTTATATTTCCAGAAAAAAACTAAGTTATCAGTGACAGGAAATTTAGTCAGGAAATGTTTAGAGTTAGTTAAACTCACCAGTGCACTTACTCATTCTCTTGTTGTGAGATATGATTTTAGGAGAAGGACAAGAACAGGCTCAAACCTTAAGACTATGAAGAAAGCTTTATTAATAAAATTAAAATAATAGAGAAAGAAAACTATTGGAATTAACACTTTCCCTCCCCTGCCCACCTTCTTTCCTTTTCCACCTGACAACATAAAGCAAAACCTGGGATTTTAAATCAGTTATCACTTCTACAATAGTCTTTCCTTAGTCCTCACAGTGTGAGGAGTTTTCTCTCAAAACCTTGGAGAAATCTCCACAAGAACACAGTCTTCTCGTGGCTTTGCATATTCACAAACAGCAGCTGCCCAGTTTAGAAAAACTTCTGCTGTTGTGGAATTCCTCCCATTTCCATGGCTGAGAGAATGGGCCATGTCAATGAGTGTCATTTTTTAAGGATGAGCTGTTCAAAGGAAAGGCTCTCTTCCTTTATTTCTGCAATCATCTTCATCTCCAAGAACAGAGGTCTTTTTCTTTTCTCCGTGAGACACAGAGTCCTCTTCACTCTCATCTCTGTCTCTCTGCTCAAACTCCTCAGAGAATCACTGCTTCTTCAACATCTGCTGCCTCTGCTCAGGTCTACAGTTTGAACTCTCCATCCCCCCACTATTTGTTTTCTCTCATGAATTAAAGGAAATACTGCAGTTATTATAGTCCATTTTCCATGGTATTACCAAAAGAACTTTCAGTCCCAATACTAGGACCCATCTCCTCATTCTCCTTCCATCTGAAACTTAAACTCTTTCTCAACTGACCCTGTTGTCTTAATGTTGCCACTCTGGTTTTCTCTCACCCGAGGGAAGAATTGTGCTCTGCAGATCTCATCTGTGCACTGACAGGGTTAACATTTCACCCAGGCTGGCAGGTGTTGGTGGGCAGTGGCTGAAGCAGTCAGTGATGGATGCAGCTGTGCTGGGCTCCTCTCTCTCTTTTTCTTTGCCCGGCAGCCACTGGGGGGGTGGGCAGAGAGGGCCTGGCTGGCCCGGGAAGATCCCGGCTCGGTGTGGGCCGGTGGGGAGCACAGGTCAGGGCCTGGTGTTGCCGAGATCTTGGCAGCTCTGACCTGGCCCAGCTCCAGCTGGGGCCTCCCTGGCCTCCCATTCCCACTTGGGAGCTGCTGGGATCGCCCCTGCCCAGCCTGGCCAGGCCGTGCGGGCCACGGCAGAGCAGGGCCGGCTCCACCAAGCTCCCAATACCTTCTGAAGCTGTAAGCTGAAAAGGACTTTTGGAACTTCCCGGGTTTTAAAATGTTATATTCATGGAGGCGGACCCAGCTTCTCAATGGTTTACAAAGCTGTCAATTCTCAGAACCGGACAGCTTTTTCTAGGCACAGAGGAAGGTCCCAGGAGCCTCTCTCGGGAAAACCACTTCTGTGAATGGTTTTCTTCCTTCTTCCTAAATATTAACCAGTATCAAATCAACGCAGGAAATTAAAAAGGGTTTCTGGCCAAGGAAAAAGTAATGCACACAAAAGATCATATTTGCTATTTAAGAGCTGTATGATAAAAATTTGTATGAAAAAAAGGATTTTAATATTTCCATATATCATAAATACACTGCAAGCACTGAATTACTTTGCAATGATATTTCCCCCTACTCCAGAATGCTTTTGTCTGTTCTGGTTAACTGTTTTGGCTCAGCAAGTAAAACCTATATCTCTTAAAATCTACATATTTTTTAGTATTTGATTTGGACCTGTGTTCTGAGGTAATGTAATTCTTAAAATACCCATACCTTCAAAAAGGTATTTTCCCACTGTTTCTGTCACAGTTTAAAAATGGCTTGTTGTGATGTTCAGGTACTTTGTGAGATAAAAACCCTAAATTTTTAAAATAATTTAAACGTTCGTATCTGTTTAAAAAATTAAATCCTTTTGATGTATTTAGCATTTTCTAAAGATTGGTGAGAACCTTTTCTGGAATGTGATGATCTCTGAAGTGTGACTTTAAATTCATCATTTTTAATTTTCCACATAGACTCTGTCTTGACTTGTATTTATTTGATAATGAACACGTCAAGTAGTTAGTTTACTTGCCTTTAAACTGGAGCCAAATGGCATCAGAAAAATTACAATACCCAGATCTCTATTCTCTGCTGTAAACTTGTCTGAGTAGAGCCTGGTGCAACCTGGATGTGCTACCCCAGAAGTAGTTATGACTATATCAAATCCTAAGCCAAGTATGTCTGGATTTTTTTTCCATTAGCAGTTTGGGAGCACTTTCTTTAGTCTTTGGAAGCATAGAAAGCCAATCTCCATGCCTTCCACTTTTCATAATAAGTTCTAACCACCAAAATGAGAACTAAATCAGATGGTCTCATCAGGGCTCTGCACTCCTGATTGCACTGCAGGTCATTTTTCCATATATTATGCCTGAAGCAGGAACTGCTGTATTAAACACCACACTTTCTGCCTGTATTAAGGCAAACTCATATTAATAATCTGTACCAGTAAAAGCGGATATCTTTTGCTACTGTTTCTTTCAGAATTCCTTTTCTCTTTTTATAAATGATATATTAGAAGCTTTTCTCCTGTTAGAAATATGTTTCTTAAGATCAGAAACATTTTAATGGGAAGATTCATTTGGCAAAGTTGCAGAGGTTTGAGTTAGCTCACATTCTCCAGTCTGTATCAGTAAGTCCACGCAATTTATTAGTAATAAAGAATTCAGGTCTCTGTTTACTTATGCTGCATTTCTGCTGAATTTCTAAATGGAAAGATTTATCTTTATCTCATTGATCACAGATTCTAGAGAATTTTAATTACGCTTTTATATCATATTAGGAATCAGGTATCTAGAAAGAATTGCTAATTTTATCGTGTTCTCTTTACTGGGTATGTCATTTGAATCATATTACCATATGTTCCACTACTTCACTGACAAGAAAAATAACCTTTCTGATGGCAGCTGATAGAAAGGTGGGAGAGGTTGAGACTGGTGACCAATTCTTCTCATCCAAAGATAAAGCAGCCCTGAATTTAAGTAGTTTTCCATCTATTGTAGAGTCAAGTATTTGTATAAGCTGGAAAATGCATTTTGTTTAGTTTCATTTTTTCTAGAGTCAGAGGCCTTTGTTGTGACTTATTTACACTTATTTGTCAGGTATACCTGATCTGTTCATATTGATAGCATGTTCATATTCTTCAGAAGGATAACTTGCACTTGAGTAAATTTACTAAATAAGGAGGTGAGGTGCCATATGGTGTCTGAGATATTTACCTGATCTGGTAGAGGTGCCCCTCTCTGGAGTGAAACCTGCCTGGAGATCTGGCAATAACACTTCAAAAGGAAACATCCTTTGAGGCAACTGAAGAGTTACTCATCCAGGTGAAAAACAATGCTCAGTTTAAAAACGAATCTGAAGAAAAAGACTTTAAGTCATGATCCCAGAGTTTGTACTAGACTGACAAAAGCTATTGTGTAAATACTACTTGTACACAGATGCCCAAAAATGAATTTTGCATACAGAGAATATAAGAGAAAAAATAACAGGGAAGTATCTTTCTGGTCAATTTGCTATTGTAATACCTGGCAAAATCTCAGAAGTTTTCATTCTTGTTTATTGTTGACTTTGCCCTGACCTTTACTAAAATTCCATTTACTGGCAACTTTTTCATCATGCTTTCACAAGCTGAGCTTTCTTTCTTTTTATCGACAGCATTTTAAAAAACTTGTCATAAAAACAGAGTGAATTCTCTACTCTTTTTTCACTCTAGAGTGTCAGTCCCTAAACATATTCTAGATACCAATATTAATGCAATACTTTTCACATAAAAAATGTTTTAAAATACTGTTGATCAGATATGAAAGTTTATAAAAGAAACTTAAGATTCTTTCTATCAAGAAAAAAAAAGAATATGAGAACAAGAAACTAAATACTGGGAATTGTGTGCTTTTTGATGATCATTCAACTTTTTAATAGAAAGCTGCCCCAGAAGACTCTGACGTGGTCTTTTAACTTCTTTGTCCTCAAGGGTTTCAATCTACTCAGTGTGAGGCTCCAAAATTATCAGGGCAGACTTGGAGTATTCTCCAGCTTTTCTCAGAAGATTAAACCAAGACTGACAGAATTCATTTCCCATTCAACTCTTGACAGGTGTCATTGAGAGAAAGCAATCTCCGTCTACTCTCACTGTGATTTACAATTGAGTCCCCAGGGTGAAAGGCAATTGGGGAAAATACTGCCTTAGTTCTGTATGCCAGCCAACTCAAATTCTTTTCTAAAGTACTCCTTATCGCAGTCCTTCTTAGCAACAGCACACTTGTGTATATATTTAAAAACTGATGGCTAATCTTAAGTGGCACTGCAGGCATAATTGTGGCTGCTTTTTAACTTGAGGGATCTTATTCTCTTGCATAATCATTTGATAAGGCTTCATGTATGATGCAAGAATTTTGTTCACAGAACACATGTTTAAATAATGCATTTGGTGACTGTTTTGTATTTAATTCATCACTGAGCTGTCTAAACAGATACTACTGGTATTGAAGTGAAAACTATCACACAGAAAAATTGATACTTCGGGACTGCAATATATTCCCTGAGCATTCCATATTTCTGGTCTGCATGGAGAATTAACTTTTTATGTTCTCCGTATTGACTTGCAAAAATAGCGCACTTAGAATTCCTTTTGGGTAGCTTTGGACAAGCATATCTTCATATATGTTCCAACAAAGTTCCTTTTAATGTCTAATACTGACTTTGCTTAAGCGAACTTAGCACAATTACCTGTTAAACCAAAGATTCAATTTTAAGCAGTTATATTTGATTTTGTTTTACGTTAATAACCTCAACTTTACTAAAAAAAAGGACATCTCTTATGAATATTGGTTAAAAACTAAACCTTGGGAAAGAATTGAGTAATCCATAGGATGAGAAGAATATTTGAAAATTACTGTATTCATGAATCTACACAATCTTCAGTAAATGCGAGAATTTTGCAACATGCATCAGATTTTTCTTCTGTTTCAATAGAATATTCTGAGATTGAAATTATTTGGACTATTACGTTCAATGTTCTCTTTCACCTAATCTAGTGCATATTTGAGTTCAATAGCAATGATTTTCTCTATATTGCAGTAAAAACAAGCACTTTCTGGTTTTTTTTTAGACAAATTCTAAAATGGCATTTCACTGTATATTTTACTGCTTTTTCCCTTACCTAATTTTTATCTGTACAGTATTTCACTGTTTATCATTTTGATCTAGAAATAAAATAAACATGCAGTATTATAGTTTAAAAATAGTACTTTCTGGTATTCTGGAGTTCCCATGACTTCCAAATGAGATTTCTATGTGACTGATAGTCTATGATTCCATGACAAGTTGTCATGACGAGTTGCAACAAAACCCAAAACTAAATCAAATAAACAAACAAAAAGCCCAAAACAAAGAAACCCCAAACCCCTAAAACCACCAAACAAAAGCACCCAAAAATCCCATCAGAAAATAAATTAAAAATATAGATTTCAGGGAGGAAGATTCTTTTGACATCATAAGAAATTTAGTCTGATAAACAATATGAATCTTGTCCTATGGCTTGGGACAAATTCAGAAGTATGTGTCCTCATGCAAATTTCCACTGTTTTTGTGTATTCATTAATGAAATTTTACCGTAAAAGTGTATGTCCTGATTAAGCTTTGTATGCCCAGGTTTTAGTGCTATATTCCTGAGCTAAAACAAATTTGGATGATATTAAATGCAGGCTGCTAAGCATGCATCTGTACTGTGGATCTCTGTGAGTACTGTAAGGAGTCCTATTTGTACCTGGATAAAGTTTCTAATACAGAATTTAAATATGATTGATATATTGATAAACTGATATTATTTCACATTTGGACTATTGGCAAAGGAATGTAATTGTTATTTTTCCAGAGGATTTTGCATATATTTTTACAGCTATAAACACAATTTCATCTTTTTTTAATCTGTATCATTTAAGGGAAGAGCTGCTTTTGAAGGTGTAGTTGCTAAAACAGGTAGGTATCAGTGGAGTGGAAAAGTGTTACTTTGCCATAGTTACTTTTTGATATGCAGTTTCAGTGCAAAATGGTGTAATGATTAGAACATGGATATGGTTCTCAAGAAGACTTGAATTCTGTTCTCTACCAGTATAAGTATTTCATACAACTCTGGGTTTCATTTTTTGATATGATGGATTACAATAGTGTTATTGTGTAATTGTGAGGTTGGGAATCAACATAAAAATAATTTCAGCTAAATAGAAAGATATCTACTTCTGGGTTTGAAATGAAATTTATCTTCATTTTTAAATTAAACAGTGCCTGGCATGGGAGCTGAACCGCTCCTACTTATTTAGACGGTTTTTCATTTTAAATAAGTGGCACATTCACAGGAATGAGCATGGTTTGGAGCATGGCTCAGGAGTTAGTATGGACAGGAGGATCATTCTTTATGAGCAGTTGAGAGAAATTCACCCTGTTCTGGAGGGTAGCAGTGCACAATGGCATAGACTGAGCCACCATCTACTGGCCTCATGCCAGAAAACAAGTGGTGGCTTTCTTTAATTCACATTGTTAGTGATGTGTATTCAAATAGGATTATTTGTTTAGGAATGTGCATAAATTTATGTGGAAAAATTAAGTTTAAGGATGTGTTTGTACATGGCAACTTATAACTATGTAGAGGCTCATCCCAAGAGCAGAAACTTTACAGCAGCATCTTCCCATCACTACACTGTGTTTACTTGCATAGGAAACAGGGTTAATTGGGATGCAGCATGTGTTGCTTTTGGGAACTGTGCTAGTTTCTGCAAGAAAGGATTGCACTGTGAGTACAGACATATGGGCTCCTTCAGATCTAGCTTAGTGTTTTGGTAAGGCATCCTTCAGTGGACTGTACATTTTACAGTCTTTCACATGTGTCCCTGTTCTATAATGACATTTATATTGCTAGTGCAAGAATTAGACTTAGCTGACAAAGATGAGTAACCATGGGAAAAAAGCAGTAAAAAAGAATATGTCATATAAAAGAAAAAAGCATTTTCTCTTGATAATACTCTTAAATAGAGATCCCCAGGAGAAAGAATTTTTGGAGTTCTTCAAAGCAAGTACAGACTTCTACATTCAAATTTTTCACAGCTTTTAAAGAGCAGTGAGATATTAGGAATTTATATTTTTTTGTATTATGGGACAGAAGAAAAAAGTCAAGAGCTAAAGAGGTATTTGTTTCTGTCACTGAAATCTCATGTAAACACATAGTTATTTAACCTGCATATGTCTGGTCTCTGTATAAAATGTTATGGTTATAATACTATGTTTAAATAAAAGTTGTTAGTATGAAATATAAGCTAAATATAATGTAAGCAGAATGTAACTTCTCTGGTGACTTATTTCATAGTATTCACAACAAAACAAATAGGAATACTTTCAGTTAGGAGGCTCTAAAAGTTTTAATACTGCTCAGTAGGAACAAAAAAAAAGGATCTCTTTCATTGAACAAAATCATTTTACATAATACCTTTCTAATGCTTTCTGTGCATCATTGTAATACCTATATTTTAAAAAGATATTTGAATTTTTTGTAATTGTATTGTCAGTGCTTTTAATAACAATTGGTACATGAAAAATGGATTTCTTTACACCAAAAACAGGGTTTTTCCCCAAATATTACTTCTAAAATAATTTTTATGAAAGAAAACTTTAGATTCATATGAGACATTCTTTATACCTAAGTATATGTTTGTTTAGAATTGTGAGGTTAAAATGATGAATATTTTACGCATTTAAGAGCATGGCTTTAAATGATTAGGATAAATAAAACTGGATTTTTCTCCGTATTAAATTTTACGATGTCAGAATTTTGTCTAAAATCAGTCTTTTTAGCTGATTGAATAAAATGTCTCTTCAATGAATGAATATTTGCACAAGCTGCCTTGTTCTACTGTATTATCTAATGAGCGCATTTAAATTTTAGGTATGATAAAACTTAAGCTTTTGAATAAAAGTTATTGAGGAGTAAAATGCAGTCCATTAGGGACTATGTATCTTACTTCTAAAATGATAACCTTATCTATATTCTTCTCCACTGATTTCTTTTTCATGAAAATTGATTTGAACAAGATGACACACTTGAAAGGTAGATTCCTGTGGTTCTTTGATGAGCTTTGATTTATGATACTAATAAAATTTTAAGGTTTTTTTTAGTTTATTTATACAGTTATCTTTCTTATGAAGACAGGAGAGGGGTGGAGTAGATGTTTGTAACTTTTCATATGGCTTTCAGATTAACAGCAAAATTAGTTATTTGAAAAAGTCCCTTCCATCCCAAACTGTTAAATGACTCTATGACCCTGCAGTCACTGAAGAGTATAAAATGAAGGAGTGGGGAGCATAGCTATAGTTTATGTAAAGAACTAAACAGTTCTTTACATAAGAACTAAACAGTAAATACATAATTTTTCAGGTTTTAATGACTATCTGAAAAAATTACTTCCCTCACTCCTGCTCCCCTATCAAGTATTTGATTTTTCAGTCTTCCTTTTCCTGTTCTACATATTAATAGCAGAAAATGTCCTTAATATTTGAAGCAATTTTCCTCATTAGAGGAAGTTTTAAAAAACTCGAAGTGTTATTTAAACTGTATACTGTTCCTTCACATGAAAATTATATAGAGGACCAAACTAAGCCTACCAAGGGAATGACAAAAAATTCCTCCCAGTTCTCTTTCATTTGAACCACTTGTATACTTGAAACTATGTATCTTGTCCAAGACTATTAAAAGAACTGTAGTAAAATTGTAGTATTACTTACAGAGCAAAAATATCTCGAGTCTTACTTAGGAGTCAATATTTCTGATATTTAGGTCAAATAAAACCTATAAAGGAACAGCCACAAGCTGCTAGTGAAGTATACACTTATGATATTGCTGTTATGCATCAGCAATGAATACTATTTGTCTTACAGTGGTGAACTGTTCTGATCCTGGTTTTGTGGAGAATGCAATTCGCCACGGACAGCAGAATTATCCTGAAAGTTTCAAATACGGAACGAGCGTGGCATACCATTGCAAGAAGGGCTTTTATCTCTTGGGCTCATCTGCACTGACCTGTAAAGCTAATGGGTTATGGGATAGATCATTACCAAAGTGCTTGTGTAAGTATCCATTTGGTTGGATTAGCATTAAAGGGTTGTGCATGATTTTAAATCATTATAGAAAAAAGAAGTGTGGCTATCTATTAAGGAACAAAGTGGACTTTAAGATCGATATGGTGAAATTGTACATCCCAGTAAGAAAACATTAAGACAAAATATCATGCAACTTACCATTACTAAAAAAGGGTTTCCAGGGAACTGTGGAACTATTATTTCAAGTGCCAGAAAGTCCAACATTAATTTCCCCTTGTGGTGAATTGTTAAGGTATCTGGAAACAACAAGGGAAATCTAAACTTACAATTTATTTGTTATAATTTAGAATGATAGTATAAGGCCATTAATGCCTATACCAGATACTCATATTTTTTTCACTCATTGTAGTGTATATGTGAGAATGAATCTGTGAAATTTTATGTAGAAAAATTTTTCTCAAGAGAGTCTTTTCATAACATCACTTCATTTTTCCTCCATTACTTTCTCCTTAGAGAGGGAGGAAATCTTCTGGTATTTTTTATGATCACTGAGCTTCATTTTGTACAAAAATAACAGTTTGCCTTAGTTTAATTTCCACTGAGATATTTTCCTTCTCTGATCACTATTAATTTGCTGACATGATTTCTGATTTCCCATGCAATTATAAGAAGTAGCAAATGAAATTGAAGTATATTTTAATTTTAAACACATCAGATGCTTTAAAAGTTTTTGCTTTCCAGAATTACAATTGTTTATTGAAATAATTTACTTTATGTATTTACACTTATTTTTACACTTATAAGAAATGACACTAGGTTGGTGAATTTATTTCTTTATTATGCTTTTCATACTGCTATGTATCTAATATTCAGATGACCCAAGCAGTCTGGTTTTTTTCTTGTTTTTTTCACAAGAATCTGTGCTTTCAATGTCTGTCAATAAGAGCTATAACCTGAAAAAGTGGGTTTATTCACATTTCAGTAGTAAAATAATTAGGGAAAATATGCCACTTTGAATACAAATAGTTGCATAATATTTTTTTAGTTTGGCAAGAATATTTACTGCTGTAAGCATGTTCCTTACTTCTTGATTGTCAGAAAAATAAGTATGATTTAAAATTATAAAAATTATCAGTAATCCATTTTCCTCTTTCTCACTCTAGTTCATCACATTGCTATAATAATATTGCAGAATAAATATTTTATTTCACTATGCTGCTTAAACTATGCCTAGTTGTAGATGGGATAAAACTACTTGCATTATCATATCTGGGGTATGTAAGCACATTTTTGCAGTATATAAGCACATTACAGTAACAGCCTTCTGTGGTGTCTTCCTTCCTATTGATGACCAAAATAAGGTGCACTCTTTGTAGGGAAGGATCATGAACAGAAATGAATGAGGAAAGAAATCTATATATTTTTAGAGAAAGGCTAAACTGGATAGGCTAGTTTTATACATAGTTTTGTGTTTACAAACAACCAAAAAATCATCTATAGCATCAAGACAACTAAAGCTATGTAAGAGTTGAAATCCAGACAGACATGCACATTTTGTGGAGCCAGCCTTGTATTTAAAGGTTATAAGAGATTTGTTCTGTGCTATGAAAACATCTCATAATGTGGTGTTCTTTCCTTTGTTTGTTAGCCATTTCTTGTGGACATCCTGGAGTACCTGCAAATGCAATTCTTTCAGGAGACAAATTTACATATGGCTCCATAATTCACTATTCTTGCACAGCGGGTCGAAGGCTCATAGGAAATTCTACGAGAGAGTGCCAAGAAGACAGCCACTGGAGTGGGACTCTCCCTCACTGTTCAGGTACTTGTACCAACCATTATCTGAATGTCATCATATGAGTAAGGCTATTCTCACACATTTCTTAGCCAAATAATTGTTTTGTTTATTTTCTAGTTATATTTTCATTTCACCAATAGCCAGTCCGCTGCATCACACCCATTTACTGAAATATTCTCATAATCATCTCATTCTCTTTATCTTTACTAAACAATTTCATCCCTCAGCCAGATTCTCTAGTTGTATTCTGCAGTGTATAAAAGATACAGCAAAGCAGTGTTTCAAATCTTGTCAAGTTTTGCTTAAAAAGCAAAATCATGTGTTACATGATATTTTTATGAACACAGCTTTATGTTAACAAAGACTGTTACATTCAGAAAATTTTGATTAAGAAACTCCATAGCAAAGGTATTAAGGTAAACTTTGTACATTTTGCTTCTCTTTTCTCTTGACACCATAAATGTCTGATGTGTTCTTGGTGCTGTCAGGAAGTGCAGGAACAGTTTATTCTCCCCTAGACTATGAAAAGCTAGAAGAAGCTATAAAACTTCCCACAGTTTTGTTGAAATTAAGAGCTCAGGCAAGGATTGGCTACCAAAGACACACACAGCATATTAATAGCTTTTGTAAGGAAAAGATGTAACATTTTGGTATATAAAAATCAAATACCTGAAGGGTTTAAGAAGAAAATTTCCTAGTGAGAAAATTGTTCATAATTACCCATTATACAATCTTATAACTTCCCTTGAACTATTGGATATGCCTACTGTTGGGCTGATGTGATTCAATGTGGTTCAATTCAGATACGACTTAATTTAAATTGGTGTAAGGTACTGCAAGAATTTGAAATACTGAAAAAAGGAATTTGAAATACTGAAAAAAGTTACTTTAATTCACTGCTATTCCTTTTCTGTTCTCTGCTGCTCAAGGAGGAAATAGTTTAGATTCTTCTCACACTGCTAGATCTCACTGCCATCATGGTCTCCATGCCTAGACCTCAAAGGCATCACTGCACAACAAGAAATCTTTCCTTGCTTAAGCTCACATTTATGTCACTTTCACCTTTTTATCCAGCATAGTATCCCAGATGTGAAATTGCACCTAGGAAAAGTCCCCATTTGGTGGAAGGAAATTTTAATTGCTAATAATTGAGACTCTTCAGATATCTTCAGTCATGAATCTTTATAGAGTCATAGATTTTGAAAACTTTAAAGAGCCCTGTACTCCTGTCTATGGTGGGGAAAATATGTATAGTGTAACTAAAATATTGTTCCTGATGCAGAATTCAGAGTAACTTTGAACACAATGGGTAACCACCTTAAGAACAAGATGATTCCCTAGGAAAATGAGAATCTGTCTCTGTTGGCACAGTGTAAAAAAAGCAAAGAATTCTGCCCCATTGCCCCCCAAAAAAGCCAAAGAAAACCCTACAATGGTCTCTTTTCTCTAAGGTATTTAGAATTCTAAAACTACACTTTGCAAGTTAGATATTCAGGAGATTAATCCATCAAAATCCAATATAAATAATTCGTTGTCATAATGTCAGTGAAAGAAAGATTGTGCCCAGGGTGACTGAGAACTCTAATGGGAATATGAAAAAAGTCCAAATGCAATGCTTAAAACCTCTTTCAGAATGGAATTCATTTCTTTATTATATATTGATATATGTTTGAATGCCTGATGGTTCTGTGATGGCATAAATATGATTCAGGGTTTGTTGTCACCAGCAACTTGTAATGATGGACTTTTGTGTCTTATGAATTAAGCAAAAGTTGACATTTTTGTTTAAAATGATGCACATATTTTTCAGTAATGGATATTGAGTCTTCTACATTCTACATTGCTAAATAATAAGGGGTCTAGATCTTCATATTACTGTAACTGCCTTTGCCTATACCCTTTGACTATAACATTTCATGGTCCCAGTTCAAATTTTCTCCAAGTCAAAACTAGGTATGTCCAAGAAAAAAAAGAAGTCCAATCATTCATCTGAAATAATTCCCTCAGCAAAATCCCAAAGCAACTAAGACGTCATGAAATTTTCAGAATCACATATCATTCTGCCCTGAAAAATTCTGCTGTGTTCACA
>VWYI01025240.1:2682-39364 GCA_013399455.1 Anthoscopus minutus
TCTGGTCTTTGTTAAGTTCTATTGGAAAAACCACTGTCTGTGTTTTTTTGGCAGTTGTCTGCATTATCCTGTTCATACACCCATTTTGTCCCTTTATTGAAAAAAATAAAAAAAAAACCTTAAAGTACACAGTGTCAGCTTCTGGTGTCCTCATTTGACACACGCTGTAGGTGGCTTCCAGCAGCAGGCTGTAGGGGAAGGTCCCACGCAGGGGTGTTTTGGGGGGCCTGCTCCCAGCTTGGCCTTAAACCAGCCCCCTCTGCCCAGGAAGAGGATTTTTGGGCTAAGGAGTTCACTTTCCGGCCACTGGAAGGTGTTTGCAGTCTGCATCTGTAGCTTTGGGATTTTTCCCCTCTAGATCAGGAGTGAGCTGTGAGCCCCTCACCGCGATAGCCTGCGGCACCCCCAGCCTTCACTCGGTCTGCAGCAGGGATTTTCCCTCCCCGTTTGGCAAATCTGTGGCAGGTGAGCAAACCAGCAGCTCTGCAGCCCCCCGGGACTCCCCCATCCCCGGCTGCTTTTGGGGACAGGGGTGAAATCAGCCGCTGGCACACGCGGGTGCGTGGGCAGGAGCTGATTTCTCTCGGGGGTCTCCCGCCGCGGCTCTGGGATCGCACTGACCCCAGCCCAAAGCTCCCAGCCCTGTTCCCGGCTGGAGCTGGGAGCTCCCTTCTTTTCTTTCCCCAGGTTTTGATTTTTGGGGTTTTTTTTGGTGGGAATTGCAGGTTTCTGTGCGTTGTCTCTAAAATCCGGAGTTCAGGTCCCCATTGTCCCCCCCCCTTAGGGGTCTGTATATGTTGTCAGTTTGACAAATACTGCATGTTGCAGCATCTCTTTACTTTATTAAAGCACATACCGCTGTGATATTGTCTCTTGCTGTTCCTAGTGTAATGGATTTAATACTTTTTTTTTCTTTTCCTTTTTTTGATTTCTGTAAAACCTTCCAGTTGTTCTGTCGTCTTCTTGTGATGGCATAATTTGTTGCCTGTATTTTGCCCGGCGCCTTCTGAAGGGGAAGTTTGGAATTTTGTAAAAAAAGACAGAAATACCTATCTAAAGAAAAAAAAATTACTCCTTTTCTAAGAGAGATTTGAAAAGAATGTAGTAAAGCTCCATTTTAATCCTGGAAGAGGAGGGATGAAGATTTTGTTGTCTGGGCTAGTGGGGAGAGTACGGGAGGGCTGGAAAGGTGCCGGCAGTACCCCCTGAGCTGCACTTCCCTTCTGGTGAGACCGGCTGGAGCTGGGGTTGTGCCAAAGGGATCCCCAGCACAGCCTAGGGGAGGCAGAGTCCCACCCCTGTGTGGGGAGTTCATGTGGCAGGCACGGACCCTGCCTGTTCCCTGGAGGGCTGGTGTCCGCAGGGATGGGCTTTGCAGCTGCCTTGATGACATGTGCCATGAAATACCTGTGCAGAGTCTGGTGTCTCCCTCCCCGTCCCTATTTTTATTGCTGGTTGTTGAGACCACGGTGGAGATGTTTTCTAGAGGACTGGGGTTAGCTGTGGGGTCGAGTGTAGCCTGGCTGTCTTCCAGAGCGGGCACTGTACCCTGGCTCCATCCTAGGGTGCTGGTGGTCCCACGACCTTTCTCTATACTGTGCTTTACATACGAAATTATCATATATAAGAGCATATAGGCAGGCACCTGCATATATCCATACACAGGCACCACTGGGTAGACCTGTGCTGCTGCAAGATTAACCGATGCAAAGCAAACGATCGACCTGTTTGTTAATAGAGTGGCACAGCGACGCGTGTGATGCACGGGTTTCCCCGAGCCGAGCGAGCCCAGCGGGTGCCGCGTGGCGCACAGGGCAGGGGTGGAGGAAGGAGCTGCGGGACAAGTGGATCCTGCTGTAGGAGCAGTTTGTCTGAACAGCGGCTGGCGAGGGCGTAGCTCGCGAGTGGCAGCGCGCTGTCACCCCGCTGCCACCACAGCGGGTGTTCCTGAATGCCGCGCTTCTCTGCCGGGGGCAGGGTGTGATGATGCCGCTGAAGTTTGCTGGGTTGGGGCATGGATGTCTCAGGCCCCAGCGTGTGCTCTCGAGCTGCTTTGGTATCCCGTGCACGCGTGATCTGCGCTCCCCAGAAACTTCCCTGTTTCTGTGCAAAAAGAGCTCTCTAGGAATAAGTGATATTTTGGGTAACAGCGTCTCTGTTGTTAAAATCTCAAGCCAACTTTCGAGGAGGAACGTGTGCTTATGGCATAGACCCTTTAGTGTCTCATCTCCTCCAAACTGAATGATTAATGTAATGAAGGTGCTGAAACAGTATCCAGAATTTAGACTACAGATGTTTCATATTTATTGTGTTTTCAAGGGCTGAGTTAATACAGGAATAAGCGATACCATGTCTTTGCTTGACATTCAGGAGGCTGTGGCGTATCTGATGAGATACAGTTTTGGGATTTAAGTGCAGAGTTTGTACCCAATAGAAAAGAGATACCAGCTGCTCTTTTAGATCCCTCCTTCTCTTTTTTTCCTCCAATAAAGGTTGAAATCCACTTTTGGCGGATGCATGGACAAATTGTAGTATTGACTAGGAGGGAGTGATACTGCCTGGAGGGCTCTTTTCCAGAGCTGCTGAAGAGATGCTGCTCACATGCTCAGCTGCTGGTTTCCAACGAGCCACAGGGATGCAGGAGGGACAGGAGGCGTGGGGGAACCCCAAGCTTTTGTACCCCTCAGCAGGACTTAAGCTTTGCAGTAGTGGTGTGCTAGTGGCCGGGATGGCTGTGCTGCTCTTGGGCTGCCTTGGAAGTCTCAGCCAGCTTTAACTTTAGCCTGGAAACTGTTGGGCTCAGGCAGCAGCAGCAACAAGCCCTCCCCGGAGGCAAATCAGTGCTCTTGAGTTCAGAGGAGACACTCCAGTTAACACCCACTAAAGATCTAACCTGGGAAGGAGCTAGTTACTAAGTCCTGATGGCAGCTCACATGTAGCAGCAGCCCTTTAATCACTCTTTTAAGTATTAATGAAGTAAATTCCCTAGAAACCAGCTCCCCATTGGGCTGCCAGGGTGGATTTTGAGGAGTGTGTTGATGATGTGCCAGCCTTGCCACCAGTGTAGCCCCTAGCCTGTCGTGTGGGTAGCGTGGTGCTGGGTGATTGGCCTGGAGCAGGTGCTGGGAGCTGGGAATGGTTGCTTTCCAGTGGCCCATCCCATGCTGCTGCAGTTGGTGGCTTTGCTGGGAGTGAGTGGGCTGGGGCTGTGCAGCCTGAGCTTTTCTGCTGTGCCATGCAATTCCACCATGCCAGGAGTTGGGAAAAGTCCTCTGTGAACCACCCCCCGTGTGCTGTGTTAACAGTTCCAATGGCTTTAGGAGGGCCTTCGGCACCTAGGGGAAGCCCATGGGGGTTTGGGAAGGAGTAGGAGGTTTGCAAGACAGGCTGGCTTGGTCCTTGCCCAGTAAAGTCCAGAGGTTTTTCTTCCTAAATGATCCCCGTGGTTCCTGCGTGGTGCCGAGGATGCCAGATGCGGGAGCGTGTCCTGAGAGAGGAAGGGCTCCGTCCTGCCATATCCCTTTGTGGCAACTGGGTGTCCTAGTTGTTAGAGACAAAAAAGAGATGAAAAGACAAGTAGGATAGGGGAATGACTCACACCGTGGGCCATGTCACACCTGTTCTCTCCTCTGTCCCCATGCTCTCTGTAGGTTCGGCGTACCCCCCCAGCTGGCGCAGCGCCCAGGGAGCCCCGGATGTCTGGCAGTTTTCGGATGGAAGTTCAAGAGCACTTAAATTCTGAAAGGAGGTGAAGCTGGGGCGAGCAGCCGGCGGCGTCTCGGCGTCCGGAGGTGGCCTCTGTCCTGCTGGCTCGCCGCATCCCCGGGAGAGCCTGAGGAGTCACCCGCCGACGGCAGCGCTCCCCGGGCTCCTCCTGCCTGCAAGACTATCGTATTTATATTTTGTAATAGAGTACAACTCTTCTTTGGGGTTGGTTTTTTGGGTTGGTTTTTTTTCTTTTTTTTTGTTCACTTGTTTCTTTTTTCATTTTCTAAAAACAAACAAATGAAAAAAACCCACCCACCAAGGTCAAGGGCTTAATGATGGCTTCGACTGGCTCCTTTCCCCATGGAAAAGACTGTCTTGCTGTCGTGGACAACCCAGCCTGTTGGTTATCCCTGCAACGTGCCATTCCTCGGGAGGCACATCTGATGTGATGAATTAAAAATAAAGCAAAACACAGTGTAGGTCTGTGGGTGGGTGGGAAATTGCCATAATAAATGTTGGAGCTTTAGGTTTTGTTTGCTCTGTCTTTAATTTTTAATGCTAACAAGGGCCAGACGGCTGGTGTGACTTTGTGTTCCTGTGCCAGCTGCAGAAAAGCGAGTGCTGAGTGTTCACTGGGGATGGTGTTGGCACGAGGGGCTGCCTGGCCCCGGTGCACAGACCTTTCCCCCAGAGCTAGGCCAGGAACTGGGCTTAGGGCCAGGCACCCCGAGCAGTGCTGAGCCCCCTCTGGCCTTTGGTGATGCTGAAAAGGGGAGGGGGTCTCCCAGCTCTCCTGCATCGTCCTTGATGAATACCAGCTGTTGTGGTGCATTTCTGCTGTTAAACTGTGTTCCTTTGGGGCTGCTGGGATCCGTGACATCCGCTCGTGTCCGTGCGAGGAGAAGTGAGGCCAGCGCAGGTTTTGGGAGGGGCGATGGTCGTGCTGTGGAGATGCTGTCAGTCCAGGGGATGCAGAGCCCTGCCCTGAGCTGGGGCAGCTGCTGTCAGGTTGTTGTCCTGGTGTTGCCCAGACTTTGCACCAGGGACTTGCCAGTGGCGCTCGTCCCTTGCTCGGCGCTGAGCACCCACCCAAGGAGTGTCCTGGTTCGGGGCCCAGGCGCTTTGCCGAACAGAAGATGGGTTATGTGTGAGCTTTGTGCCGTCTCTGATGGGATTTATAGGCTGTAGCTTCTCATGCCTGTGCTGATGCGTGGGAATGGACCTTATTTGGTGAAAGAAGCCAGCTGGGTAGCGAGTGGAGTGGCTGCCTGGCCATGTCGGGCTGCCGGGATCAGCAGGACGGAGCCAAGTCGTGGGGAAAGGGCCAGTGGATTTATTTGCTTCCTGTATTAACTTCAATCTCACTTCTGTGTTATTCATCCCTTTCCTTACAATCTGAGCAAGACCCTCACTTGGGGTGACTCTCTCCTGGTGAAACGGCCATAGGGACAATGATGTTGCCTTTTCCATGAGCAGTGGTTGCTCCTTTGTTGTTTAAAACCCCGGGCTGTGGTTTTCTCATGGTGGCCTGGGCACAGCACAAGCACAGACACTTTGGTAACTTAACATTTGGCTGGGGTGGGCAAGGAGCATCTCCCAGGGGTGCCACAGTGGGAGCCTGGAGGACTCAGTGCACTGGGACACAAAGGGAGCTATTGCTGCTTCTTCTAAGGTGATTTGGTCTTTTGAGGCCAAACCACCCAAAAGTCTACGCACAGCCTCAGTTTTTTTATCATTAGGGGATGTTTTTAAAGGTTCTTCCTAACCCAGGCTGTGCTGCCAGCTCTGTGGCTGCTCCTAAGGGGTTTTCTGAGTCTTGGAAGGGTGAATCCTGTTGGATTAAGCACCGGATTGATTGTGAGTGCACCAGTGGAGGAGAGTTAGACACCTGCTCCTGCCCTGGGGATCTCTGCTCCAGGCAGCTGTGTCAGATCAGGGCTAATGGAGTTATTTACTGCAAAGGGGGTTGCTCTGCTCATTTCTCTAGACTGCAAGTCAAGACTCACCTGGTCCATCTCTACAGCAGGCCTGGCCCAGGGCAGCTGGGAAGCTGCTTTGTAAGAGATTCCAGTGTGGTGGCTCCTTCTGAGGATGTCTGACCCTTGCTTTGTGTGAGCACAGGCTGAACTCCATTCACAGATGTCTTGTGAGGTAGCTGGTTACACTTTTGCTGCTCTGCCTGGTTGAACAAGTGTGATGGGATCTGCTTTCTCTGGCTGTGGCTTGTCTCTCCTTCAGCAGGCAGCATGAGGGTAAGGGTTTCTCCCAGGAAAAGCAAGGAATAACGAAGTGGGGATGGCTAAATGTGTTCTGCCAAGCACAGAAGTGATACCTGAAGTGCTGAAGATGTAGTCAAATAGTCTTTAAAATGTCTATTTTTTAATACAGTTGTTAAACTCTCCCCCAGCTCTTAGGACTTTTAAACATCTTCAGAATTCGTGTTGCCTTAAAGTTGCAAACAGGTGCAGTGTCTGTGCTGAGAGCCCCCTTTGAAACCATGGGGCTCCTCTCCCTGGCCAGCCCTGCTCCAGCCCCTGCTGAGCACCAGGATGGCCTCAGCACCGGGTCTGGTTCAGATTCCAAAGGGTTTCCACTGCCCTGGGTGACCTGAGAGGCCTGTGTGCTTTAATTAACGCTGTCATTAAGGTCCTCTTTTTATCTAACCAGGACTTGACTGAGTCGCCTTGCTGTGTCTGTGTTTGGGATCACCAGCAGCTTAATGAGTTTCTGCCAATTAACAGGAGCCCAAGGTTTCCTGTGAGGGGAGGGCTGGAAACCTGTTAGCCTCAAAACTGGAGATTGCTGGTGCAAGAGGGGCAATATTCTGAGGGGTTTTGTGTTTTAGCATATTGTCCAGGTGTTGGTCTGCACATCCAAATTAGAAATAAGGTATGGTTGGTCTTTATTAAAAATAACAAAGCTCCTAAAGTTTTGGGGTTCCTAATAAAGAAAATAAAAATGTTCTTCCCAGTCCCAGGGGTTGAGATGAACAAGATTCATGGGAATCACCTGGCTTAACTTTGAGATTTTGGGTTGAAAAAGCTGCTTTCAGACTTGGAGATGATCTGACTAAGCTGTGTTTGATTTCTAAGCACACTTTTCCTGACACTAAAATGCAGCAAAGGTCATGCCTTTTGTGAAGTCTAGCATAAATTTTGCTTTCAAAATAATGTATCTTTTGGATTCATGATGCATATGGGCTGTGGACTTTTATGAGATGTAAGACCTCTCCCCAGAAGGGATCTGAAAAGAGATTTTGTGAGTGAGTTTCCAAGCAAAACTGCCAAACTCCTTGTGGTTTTTTTCAACCCCAGCTTTGTGTTGGGTCCCTCTTAGTGACTCTGGGACAAGCAGCGCTGTGGTGTTGGTGGGTGACAACACAACTGTGGGCTCTGGGGGAAGGTGGAGCAAAGCTCCATCCTCCTTGGGCTGCTGGAGGTTATTCTACCATCTTTAGCCTTTACTTTGGGTTTGCATCTCCTTTCTTGTGTGTGTTTGAGCTGTCTGGGTGCTGGTGAGGCCTGGGGTGAGCCTTTACCTGTGGATTTTTGGCAGTGAGGAGGGGGAGGACCTGCTAAGGATCACTGCTGTTCCAGGGCTCCCCGCTCTGCTGTGGTGTTACACTTGACCTCACTAAAAAGTCTTACTGAGGTGTGAGCTGAGCCTCCCCTCAAAAATGAGAGTGGTGCCTCATTTCCTCCTTTTCTTGTTCTCTGCTTCTCCTCCCACCCAGGTTTCCCATTTCAGGTGTCATCATTCAATTGTGTGCTGTATCTGCTACAAGTCAAACATTGTTGCCCCTCCATCCCAATTCTCTCCCCCCAGAAATCATCCTTTTAGCATTCACCTTCTGCAGGGGTCCAAATAATTCATTATTCCCAAGGCAAGATGGAGTTGCAGGGGGCAGAACAACAACAAAATAAAACCCCTAAACCCCAAATATGGCCCTTGCTCCTTAATCTCACTGGATAGAATTACACATCTGGTAGAGGCTTGTTCATTGTTGCCATTACTTTTATTGCATCTTTAGCAGTGATGAAGTTCAGATGGCAGAACCAGTGGGCCCCAATTTAATTTCGCCTGGCCTCCTGTAATGAGCACGATGTGATCCCTGGGAATGCCGGCTCGGCTGCGGTTCTGCGGCCACGGGCAGGCAAAACCCCACGGTGAGGACGGGAGGAAGGGGAAAATCTGGGACTGGGCACGGTAACAGGTGGGTGGAGGTGCCTGTGAGCAGCACATTCTGCAGTGAGGGGGATGGATGGGCAGGTGCTTTCTCCTATCAAAACCCAGATGAGGTGGGCTCCCACCCTTTTTCGGTGGCCGGGGTGTGTGCGCCGCGACGCTTTCCGAGGTTGGTCCAGCCCTGATGGCTCTTCCCTGGCGATTTCCATGACCCTCCGGGTTTCCAGTGGTGATGTACAGAAGCTCCCACCTCTCCCCCCAATGTCTGCATGTGTCTAAGGGCTATACAGGACTCATTTACGGGCCTCCCGTCGGTGGGATATGTGCATGCAAAATGAAGGTTGTATTTGGCTTCTCATACTCGGATCTATATTCCATATTGTGTTGACCAAGAAAAACACCTCAGCCCCTGTGCTGAAGAATGTGATGGACTGATGACTTTCAGAAACGTACTGTAAATCAAGGAGGCTAATAAATACTTGCTATTAATAAAATGGGGCTACTGCCTTTCAAGTTATTTTCACGTTTTATGACACCCTAATTTAAATGGCACGAAGAAGGTGGTGCCTCTAGACCTCTCCTCCTCCCCCAGCATGGTGTGGCTCAGCTTAACCCCCCTCCAAAGGCTTGGGCAGGAGTTTTTCCTCAATGAGAAAGTTTAGATGGAGCAGCCCAACCCCACAGAGCTGATGAGGGGTTGACCCCAGTGGCAGGGTCCCCTTGGCAGAGGGTGGCCTCTGGCTGGGGTGTCCCTGGGGTCTGGCAGATGATCCCCAGAGCTTGCCAAGCCCAGTGCATCAAAGAGCCCACAGCCAAAAGCTCCCCCACCTGCACCAGCTCATGCTAAACCTTTAATGGTTCCCAGTTGTGAGTGCGGCCGCTCCAGGTGCTGAACGGACAGGCTCAGCATGCACAGGCTGCTTAACCCTTTCCCTCAGGTTTTGCTGGATCTGTGCACAAGAGATTGGGTGAAGGTGGTCGTGGCCAGGGGCCTCCTGTGACAGGCACCAGCAGGCAGCGGAAAATGGGGCTTTGGATTTGCTTCCTGAGTATCTGTATCAGGGCTCGTAGTGCCCACAGAGCTGTCAGATCACTCTTTATACAGCCCTGCCCTTGGAAACCCGGGGCACTCTGCACAGGGAGAGAGCAGGGGATGGAGCCTTACATAAACCTTTCTTCTCTTTGAGAGTCTGTCCTTTCCCTGACCTCCTCCTGCAGCTCTACATTGGTGAGCAGAGCCTGGTGGCTGTGGCACTTCCGTGTGAGGGTGGCCTCTGGCAGCCCTTGCTCCATGGCTTGTGTCCATGAAACCCCCCACTGGTGGGCCTGCACTGCCATCCCCAAAACCCCCCTGCACCCTTGATTCCACCATGGATAGAACTTATTTCTTATGTTCTCCTTCCAACAGACCTTTTCCCTGCTCCCTGCCTGGTGTGCTCCCCTGGGCTTTGGCTTTTCCATTTGGAGGCTTTGGGGAGGAACATCCCTTTGGAAGCTGCTCTGCACCTGGCTGCTCCACTTGGCTTTTTTTTTTTTATTGTTGTTGCTTAAAATCCCCCTTTAGCTGTTTTTTCTTACTTTTTTTTTCCTCTTCCCTCTCTCCCCTGCTGAAGAGACAGCACCTTCTGCAGCTGTAGTGATTAAAGGGGAGGGGAAAAAAAGAAAAAGACATGCTTATTTAAAGCAGAGCCTGGCAATATAAAATAAGGTGTGGAGGTGATGAATGATCCCGGGGTACATTAAAGCAGGGGCTGGCATTTTCGACATCGCTCCTGCTCGCGGCGTGTTTGAGCACTTTCGGAGCCCGGCTGTTTGGAAACGCCGAGCATCCGCCCCTGGGCCCTAATTCGGGCAAGTTTAAAAACGTCCTCTGGGATTTAGGCAAGTTGTTGCTGTTTTTCCTCTCCTGAAGACCCGGGTGCTGCTGCTCAATTGCGGGGCTGGAAGGCCACAGGAGGACAGGTCCCACCCCGGCCTTGCTGCACCTCCCAAGGGCGAGGGGAGCAGAGGATGGGCACTCCTGGAAGGTGCAGGGATTGGGGAAGCCTCCCTGGCTTTTAAATGCTTTTTAGAAGCTCTTGGAAGTGTATTCCCAGCACTGCTGTGAGAGGCAGTTCGGGAGAGAGGGAGGAAAAGAACAGAGCTCATTGCATGCGAGGAGCAGGGCAGGTGCAGGGAAATTATGCATTTTTCCAGACTGGCTTATTCCCTTCTGTGTATTAAACATTATTTTAATATTCGAGTGACAATGTTTTATAATTAAGCCAAATGTAAGAGCTGGAGCACACTGGAGAGCTTGGCTCGGTGTGGGGAGGTGAGGAAGGTTCCCACCCTCTGCCCAGGATTAACCCCAGGCTGCAGCATCCTCTCTGGAATGGCCAGAGCCTGGCTCTGGAATTCCAACACACCCTGTGCTTGGGCAAGGAAAACCTTTAACTCATAAAGGTTGTAATGTTAATACAGAAGAAAAGCCTTTTAAAAAATTACATTAGTTCACAGACATCTATTGAACTCATGAGGGGAAATCTAGCCCCTGAGAGATAGAAACTAAAGAGCTGAGCCATAAACCAGTACGATAACATCCTTATTATAAGATGCAAATTAAGGGGCCCAATTCACTTTAAAAAAGCATTATGAGTATTTAATTTTTCTAGTGGGAATCTCTGAAGTTGGCCTGTGTGTGGTTTTTTGTGCTGTGTACTTAAAATAAAAAAGAGGGAAGTAAGTCAGGCCATGAAGGTGCTGCTGAAGGCAGAGTTGAGGGCGCTGAGTTTGGGTGCGGGAGGAAGGAGCTGATGCTGGTAGGGGGGCAGGAGAAGATGTGTTCACACTGGATTCGGATGGGGTTAAATCCAGCAGCATTGCAGTGGGGTTTCAATGGTGTAAAACAGGCCCAGAACTTGCCCTGGGTGTGCTCTAAGTGTTTCATCTCCAGAGCAGCAGGCTGGGTCCCTGTGCATCTCCACTCTGACACCGGTGCCCTGTGGGTCAAGGGCAAGCACTGGCTTGGTGCCCCCATCTGTGCTGTGTTTTGGATTTTCTGGACAACCTTCTCCCTGCCCTTGGGTTTGCATCTCCTTCTGTGCTGCCATGATGTTGTCACCAGCACTGTTGGTTGAAGAAAACATTCAGTGGCAAAGGGACCATGAGACTTTTGGGGGCTTTGCTTGTGGCACTTCTTCACAATGGGAGTGATTTGAGGCTTAACCATATCAGCTTAGTTTGGTTTTCCTGGCCATTTCTTGTTTCCTGGAGCTTTTTAAAGTTATTTTATTTTTTTCCTCTGCTCTGAAGTTGGAAGATGGTGTAATTGCCACCCTTGGCTCTGTCCTTGCTGTTTGTCACTTGCCAGAGGTTAAACTCCTGAGCCAGGAGAACGGCTTGATGTGCAAGGTGGGGACAGCTGGGACAAATAAAAAAGAGAACCTCCAAATAGCAGGCCTACGCTCCATCCAGCTTTAGGGTTGAAAGGTCAGGACTTGTTTAAAAAAGCACAGAAAATACAGTACCCTCACTTCACATCCTTAAAGACAAAAGGTTCAGCCACCTGCAAACCAGAGCCATCCGGAGCCCAGAATTGTCTTTTCAAATGTAGAAAATAAAACAAAAAGCCCTACCCTGGAAGATTGCTTTTCAGAGGGGCATTATACTGCTCTCCTATATAATGTGCAGAGGTCACAGGCTGAGCAAAATAGCGAGACCAGGTAAATACATTCATTTGAAACTCAGGGATTTTATTTATTTTGTGGCACTGCAGAGCATCTCTCCAATTCTGGGCATGAAACTGGAATGGGATGGGGGCTCTGCAGCTTGACTTTGGGGTCAGGCTCTGTTCCCCCACCTCAGCTGCTGCCTGGGGTTCAGGGCATGAAATAACCAGGTTTTTAATGTGTTGGGGAAAACTCTGCTCTGCAAAGGCTGAACTTGGACAGGGTCTCTGCCGTGCTTTGAAACTTGTTTCTCATCCCAAGGCTGCCTCCTTATCCTCTTTCTGACAGTCAAATACTTCTTGCCAAACCACTGTTTTCAAGGAATATTGCTGCTTTTGAAAGCAGCACTGGTGCCCCTGGCCAGCAAAGGTCATAAAATAGTGGTGGGTAATGCCTGTGTCAGGCACTGGGCTGGTTGGGCCCTGAGTAAAAGACTCCTTGCTCTGAGGTGAATTTTTTTTTTTTAAAGATAATAAATCCTGTGTACCTTTTAATTTTGTTTGAGAACCATCAATTCAGCAGCTAGCAGGGCTAGTGGTCCATCTGGGCAGCAGCATGGGGCCATAGGTTAGTTAGCCTGGGAATATTTATGGGGCTTTGCTGGCCAGGCACACTGAGGGGGCTCAGCACTCGTTGCACAGAGTATTAAACACCCATTAAAACCCCCTCCAAAGAAACCAACAACAGATCAACCTTTTCTGATAGAGCAGGGCACACCATGATCCACAGACCTATAAAGAGGGGTGTTTCAGTAATGTTTTTCCCCCACCACCTCCTGAATCTGCACAGGAGCACCTGGAGCATCGTGTTGCTAAAAAACACTGGCTGTGGAGTGATGGGACTTTCACTTGTCGTTTCCAAAGTGAACTTTGTGGGAAGCTGAAGGATAAATATCACAATACAAAGCCCGTGGACAAACCCCGGGTGATAACTTTCCACACCATTTCCAGCTCGTCTTGCACCCCCTAAACCTCCCCTTCCCTTCGATTTAGGAGCAGGAGCCTCATAAATCCTTCGGACCCGGCTGCTTTATCAGGTCTCCCAGGCTGTCCCCGAAACCACGGCGTGGGTGGTGGGGATGAACATCTGCGCGGGGGAAATCCTCCCGCTCCCGCGGCTCCCGCCGGCCGCTATCGCCGCCGGGAAGGCGGTTGTGGTTACGCAGCCCCGGAGCTGTGAAATGGGGAAGGATGTCCTTCCTTGTGGTTGGCAATTACGGAGTGGAGAGGAACAGCCGTGTTTCTGCATCCCGGAGTCGCTCTCCGGCAGCCGGGCGCAGATAAGGGGCGATGGAAAACAAGAGCTGGTGGGCGAGTTGGGAAAGTGATTGTAAGCCCTCCCGGGAGATTAAATGCGGGTCTGTGCCCGTGTGTGGCTCCAGCAGCTCCTGGGAAGAGCGTTTCATTTCACACAGCACCTTGCTTTATTAAAAAGAAATAAATAAAACCAAACCAAAACCCCAGAGTCCCTTTGTGCTTGTGTTTCGTCCCTGGAAAGCCTTTAGCTTTTGGAAGCGGATGATGTGTTTGTGTCTCACAACCCTTGCACAACCCTCATGTTTGTATCGCCAGAAAGGCCCAGGGATTAGCACCAGTGGAGAGCTGGCCTCTCCCAGGAGCTGAGCTTCTCTGTCACTGGAGAGGCTGCAGGGAGGGTTTATCCAGGATGGAGTGATGCCCAAGATCTGGCTTGCCATCCCTCCAGAGATGGCTCCTGCAGCGGCTGGGCTGCAGCTCCCTGGGCTGTGCCGTGGGGCTGGATGTGGCTGGAACGTACTCGCTGCGTTTGTTGGGGTGGCTGGGGATAAGGGAGTTGGGAAACAGGGAATTACTGATTTGCAGCTGCACAAGTGGCTGCCTTGTACCTGGTTACAGGTGTTGCCTCCCATCCCTGTGCTGCCTGCAGTGGATCAGCTGGCTGAAGGCTCCAGGATACATCCAGCCACAGCCAGAATCTTTCCAGGTGTGCTTTTTGTTTGGTTTATTGGTTTGGGTGTTGTTTAGGACTGTGGCAGAGGCTCTGCTTGGTGCCAGCTCTCTTTCCAGAGGTTCTTCTCCTCACACCTCCTTCACACCTTACCATGAGCATGATGCAAGGTCTGACTTTTCACCTGCTCCAGTGACCTCCAGCCCTGGGGCTGGAGCAGCAGAGCTGTCTGGGCCAGCTCAGTTCTCCTTTCATGCATCCCTATATTCTTCTACTTTAAAGTGAGAAAATTAACACCTCTCTGAGTTGCACTGGGGTGGATTCAAGGAGGAAGCCTCAAAATCCATGAGCAGCCTCAAAAATCAATGGGAATCCTGAGAATACTTGCTACTACTGGTTTGAAAAAAAAAATAGCGTTGTTTCCTGCACTGCACTGAGAAGGTGGAGGTAAGCTCTCCTTGGCCAGGGAGGTGCAGCCAGGAGGGGGATGATCTTAGCCCATGGCTCCAGCTGGGATGTGCTGCTCCTCCCACCGGGGGCCCCCGGTGGCCGGGGCCCTTCTCCCCGCACCGCTCGGCAGGTTTCAGCATGACTCGCCGGAGCCAGGGACAAGGTGGGGTGTTTCTTCAAGGTCAGGATTTAGGTGGATTGGCAAAGGGCTGTGGGAATGCTTTTAAGGTGTCGTGTTGCACGTTTGGAGTTTTTATCTGTTTTGTTTTGCTGCAAGCAGTGTCAAGCTCTCCTGCCCTGCCTTTGCCCGTCAGTTTGGGCTGCTGGAGATGCACGTTTTTCCATCGTCTGCATCCCACCCTGGTCCTCTGCTCAGCATTCTTCCTCTTCTTTTCTCCACCCACCGCCCAAAACCACTCTCCAAGGAGGTCAATGGGCCCCCAGTGCACTCCCTTGTCTTCCCTCCTCATGGGGTACATAAAGAGATGGGAATCAACTCCCACTTTTACATACTTGTTGCCACACTTGGAATATTAAAACCACCAGAATGAAAGTATTTTTGTAACAAAGAGCGAAATCTTTCAAGGATTGGAGTCCAGGATTAGTGGGGAGATAAATAATAGGCAGTAATTAAAAATGCACACACTGTACCTCTGGAATTGCAGGGGTTTTTTTGCAGTGGATGGTTGAGGCACTCGTTGCAGGGGTTTGGGGTGGCTGTGGGGGTGTGCAGCTCAGCAGCTGCCTTGCAGGCATGTTACATGTATTATTTAATGTGCTTTAACTGCCTCAGCTCTGGCCTGTCAATGCTGGGCTTGCAGCCTGGCTACTGCCCCACCTGGTACCTCCCTGCTGCAGATTAAAGACCTCGTGCCACCGAGCTGGGCTAACCACAAGGATTTGTGCTACTGGCTCCCATCAGGATTATTTATCTGCATGGGATAGGCCCAAGGGCAAACCATCCCTGGCACTCCAGCAGTGCTTTCCTACCTGTGCTTCTGGGAAGTGGGGGGACAGCCACATGCATGACCTGTTCTGGCCTCTCCTCCACCACACCGAAGCCTCAGGTGCATTTTTAACTCCTCTGAAACATTTGGGGGGTATTTTTTTTCAAGCTAGTGTCTTTTATTTTTTATACCTCTTTCCTTTCCTCTGACATGTCCGAATCATCTCATCCCTTCCTTAGTATTGACATAAAAACGCAGCTGAGAAAACACTGAAGCTGTTTCAACAACTGCAGTGCTAAGACCTAAAGTAAACCAGAAAGTAGTTACTACACTGAGAGCTTCCTCTTTAAATCAGCTTGGGGAGGAAGAAGTGAGAGTTCTTGGTAATTAGATTCCCCCTTTCATCCCAATTGCATTAACAATAAGTCAGCTCCAAAGATCTGTTTCTTTTTAAGTTTTCTTGAATCTAGCCTTTGTCTGAGAATCTTGGAACAACAGAGCTGCACTAAATATGATTAACCTGTAGTTAAAGACTGGGGTGTTTTGGCTGTGCCCTGTGGACACTCTGCCTGCCGTGGTGAACCATCAGGCTCTCAAGAAGCAGCCCCTGCCAAATCCAGGGAGTGGAGCAGCCAGCATGGTGAGCTGCTCCCTCCTGACCAACATTGTTTAAGGCTTTATCTTAAGGGATGATGTGGCAGTTTGGTAGAAAAAACTACCTCTTCCTCAGCATGGCTTTTTCCCCTCCATCTCTTTCCTCTTGGTTGCTAAAAGGCCAAGGAGTTTTAGTTTATCAGTGCCTCTTATAATACTTTCTATAATTTCTGAGTACCATATTCATTTAAACTCTGATTAAAGCAGATGTATATTGTGCATTTGATTTTTTTAGACAAGGAGATGTTTAGTTAATATATAATTAGGTGCTGGGTGCACAGCAGGTATGGAGAGGGCAGAGAGGATGAAGAAAAAGCCTCCCATAGCAATGTGGGATGTCTCTTTTCCCTTAACTGAGGTCCAGACAGGTCTTGCTCGATTAGAGGCGACCACTGAGGACTTCTTGGTGACCTTCCACCGACATTTTGTGCTGTTGAAAGCTGGTGGTTGCACAAGAGGCAGGGACGATGCTCGGCACATAGTGCTGCCCCTCAGGACTCCTGTGAGCTCCTGACACATCACAGCTCCCCACTCATTTGAAAAAACAATGCTGATGGCTCCAAAAAAATTAATTGTTGGGGATGTCTGTAAATTCTGGATTGAAGGAGTCTGTCCTCCCTACTGCTTAGCTCAAGTCTGTGCTCTGCAAAGCTTTTCTGCAAGAACTTCTCTGCTGGGTATGAAGCCAAGGACCGGTGTGCTGGTAATGTGGCGACCTTCAGCAGGAAAAAGAGAACTCATGTCCCCTAAACACAGCTACTGCTAGATGATATTAGGGGACACAAGGGAAACTTGTGGAGAAGGGACACTGCTCCATGCTGTCTCCATTAGGAAAATATCGGTGAGACTGAAGCTGCTCAGTGATGGGGGATGAGCCAAGGGTGATACCAGCACTTGCTGGGACTTCACTGTCCCATAGGCGCTGACCTGTGAGGGCAGAGCTGGCTGCAGGCCACAGGCTCCTCTGATAGCTCCGGGCATGAGCCAGGAGCCACCCAAGGAGCCTGGGTAGGAGCGGCTAACAAGTGGGGACAGACACAGAGAGGACGGGAGAGACAAGGTTACATCCTTTAGTATTCACACACGTGTCCCACGGAGCATCGTGCGTGCTCAGCAAGCGCTGAGGGCTGCCCTGCGAGGCCCGGGATGTCAATGACCTCTAGCTGTGGCCGGGCAGGCACGGACTGCCCTCAGGTGGGGGCACTGCCCCTGCTCCAGGTGCTGCTCCTCGGCCGATTCCCAGCTCCTCGGCCGAGTCCCAGCCCCTCACACAGACACGGCCAGCAGCCAGCGAGCGCGGGCTTTGCTCTGGTGCCGTCTGCATGTCCTGAGGGCTCTCTGCAGCTCGTAAAGACACAGCTAACAGCGAGTTTGGGTTTTGTTTGGGTGCTGCCTGGAAGTCCTTGGGGTCCCTGCCCTGGGTGGTCACTCCGGTCTGCTCTGGCCCCGCTTGCACCTCAGCCGCCATTGCCTCTTGGACGGGCCTGAGAGGCGCAGGCTTCGCTTCGTTTGCAACTCGTCTGCCTCAGAAAAGGACATTTTGGGGCTCAAACTCCCCCTGGGACTGTGCAAGGTTGGTGCTTAGAAGTGCCAGCTCGCTGTGAGCATCCAGCAAGCTCTGGATGAGGGGAAGAAAAGCTGTGCTGCTTTGGGAGAAAGGAGAGGATGTGCTCACAGGGGACTGAGACTTTTGTGAGGTGCTGCGAGGTTGAATTTTCCTCCTGCGCCATGCTGAGGCTCGGGGACTTCGTGTCGACTGTGGATTTTTCCTGACGCCAAGGACAGGGAGGGAGCTGCTCTCCGTGGGGCAGGTGAGTGGTTTCTGTAGTTACTGTTCTTTACAGCACTCCTGTCTCTAAGGATCCAGCTCTTCGCAGATAGCTGCTATCTCCGGGGCATTAGCTGCTGTACCTCAGTCCTTCCCTCACGTTTGCCAGAGGGGAGAGCCCCGTGTGGGCTGTGCTTTAGGTTTTTGGAAAGCCTCTCTGCCCACTGGCACCAAGGGCTCAGCTGAGCCCTTTGTCTGGGCAGGAGAAATACTTTGGGTGTTAGGAGTGTCCAGGGCTGTACTGAAAGCAGCTCTAGAGCTGCAGGAATGCCCTGTGCAGGGCTATTCTTTGGGAGAAGATGTGTTGCTCTGTTTTTCTGGGCAGAAAGAGGTGGGGTTTTTTTAACCTTTCTTGTAGCTGAAATTCCTGCTTTTGGGAAAGGCTGTACTTCAGTGTTGCAGTGGGCAGAACGTTTTAAGGTGTTTATAAGTTTGAAATTTTCTGGTGGTTGCCAAGTGTTGATAAACTAAAAAAACAAGTCGCCAAACCACATTGCTTGGAGACATTAGTGTTTCTTGTAAAAAACTGAGAGGGATGGAATGCTCAGCCTCCCTGATGTGCAGCTTTGTGCCATGCCTGGTGTTTCCCTCAGTGGTGAGTCAGGGATGACACCACGGGTTAATTCCTCTTTGCCCTGAGGAAGTTGCAGAAGCAAATGTGGTGACTGAAGACCAGGCTGTGTCAAATTGCTGGACTTTGCTGTTGAAATGGCCTCCCTGCACAGACCAGTGACAGGATGGGGCTGGAGGGAGGAGGGCAGGAGGATCTGGAGCTGGGGAGTGCCTACAGCTGGTTCTGCCTGAGACTGTGGTGGATGAAAGAAAATGCAGGAAATGTTGGTTCTGTTATTCCCTTCACAACCCCCTCCCTCCCCATGACTGGTCTTGGCTCCAGTGAGAGCACTCAGCTCAGGCGACACCTTTTCATCCATTTTCCTCCTTCCAGAAGCACCGAGGAAACTTCTCCAGGGGTCTGCATGGTGCAGAGCTCAACCCAGGGATCTGTCTCCAGGCTTCGTGGCTCTCCCTGTGCTTTGGTAGGATTGTGGCACCTCGTACTTGAGGACACCGCAGTCCTGTTCTATCTCCCTCACAAACCACCCTCCTTCCCTCTGGAAACCCCAGCAAAGGTCAGCTTTATGCATTTCTTGGCAAGCCCGCAACTGGCTGGACTGGTTTGAAAATGCCTGGTGGCAGCCATGGCCTCGTGCAAGCCTGTTTGAGGACAGCCTCTCCCTGGGAATGAGTCACTGCCCAGGCTCGTGTGGCTGTGCACTGTTAGGTGTCCATCCCGCTATCCACCCAGCTGGCACAGCCTGGATTCATCCATCCCCATCTTGCTGCGGCCGGTAGCGGCTCTGGGTGAAGCTGGTGGTGTTACCTTGGAATTTGAGGGAATCTAGAAATTATTTTGGCTGTTCCTTCCTCTGCCCCTCCATCTGTGCCACAACAGGCTTTAGCTTCTGAGTCACACCAGCAGCCAGGATGGCAAGATAAAGGCTTATCCATTAAAACATCATCCTTGACTCCTGCGGACCCGGAGCTGCACTCATCAGTCCTTGTTTGAGCGATTAAGGATTGTGCCATTAGTCTGCTGCTTAATGAATATCGAAATGCTGTCTGGAAATGAAAAGGCATCTCTGTTTTCTGTGGCACAAACAAAGCAGGCATGTTTTCCACTTAGAGGGATGGTCCCTAAGTGTTGGGTGTCACCCCTCTGGAGCTGCAGCAACGCCCTCATCTTTGAGCCGAAGGGAGGAGTGGGAATCTTGTGGCTGGTAATAGCCAGGCCATTATTTTAAGGATACAAATGTTTAATGTACAATAACGAGTCACATAATGAATGTCCAAATGAGTGATGTTTTCTTCAGTTTTACATTCCCAGAGGCGCAGAAAGTATTGGTCACTTCGACACGGGAAGCAGTCAGGCAAGTTACATTGGTGTGCTTGGAAAAGAGTGGGTTTATTTCATAACAATTTCATAACAAAAAAAAGGGGAAAGACCTAGAACACCCTGTGCTTCCTGGTCACTGCTTTGAATTCAATTTGCCTCTGCTCCATGTTAAAAAGGGATGTGGGTTTTGGGCCTGTCAAGCTAGTTTTGGGTTTTTGGAAGTGAGGAGCAGGAAGGCACCACCTCTAAAGGGTTTCTTCTTTCCATAGAAAGACAAATGAGAATTAATGAGGCCTGCTTGCCCTTTGTAGCAAGGAGTGGTGGTGGGTGACACCAGCCAGGAGCAAAGCTGGGCTTGCTTGAGGTGGGACATGTGCTCTGGCTTACCGTGTGCTCATGGATGTGCAGGGTTGGTTGCTGGTCTCCTCTGACCCCACTCCCATGTTACCAGAATGCTCTGTGGCTTCAAGGGCTTTGCCCAGAAGCTTTCAGTACCCTTTTTTTAAAACTTTTTTTTTTTTTTTTTAGAAAAAGGTTTTTAATAAGTGAGTTAATGAGAGATGTTTTACGAAATATTTTGAAACTTTAGACTCATTTTCTTCCCTTACTGAAATTTTAGTGAAAGCAGTACCTTTGTCATTTTAGCTGGGCAGCACCACCTAAATATTCGTCATGGTTCAGAAAACAATGAAACCTGGGTGATTTCAGTGATGCTGAAAAATCAGTCCTCATGAATGCCATGTGCAGGAGAGGTCTCAAATGTTGCCTTAGAAAGCAAAGTTCTAATGTTCAGAAAAAAGGCCCTCCAGGTTTTATCTCTTTGATGGAAGGCTAAAATGAATTCTTATGTCTATTTTATAAACATATTTATTTTGTGTTTAGCCCAGCATTAAGGGTACTTTTTTTCCTTAATAAGCACATGCCAGAACTGCTGTAACTGCAGCCTGAAGGACGTGTTTTGTGAGGATGAAAAATGAACATATTATTTACCTATCAATAGCAGGCCAGGCTGATCAATGCCGACCAGCGCTGCCCCACGGTGCCGGCAGCGGGGCTGCCCTGGCTGAGCAGTGCTGGGACTTCATCTCTGATATGGAGCTTTCAACCACTGGGCCGACAAAATGCCTCTCTGACAGCCAAGCCATTAATTACCATCATCTGAGCCTAATTCATTCATCCCTTTCCCTCTCATGCAGAGGGACAGGGAGGGCCGAGGGCACTTGGGGAAACATAGGCATGATTCCATATTCGTTATGCGGCGAGCGCTGCCTGCGACTTTGTTGGTTGCAGTGGCTTTAATTGAATTGGCTTGCCAATAAAGCTGTTGTCATTCAGTAAGTGAATTTGTTGTACTACTCGCACCACAGCTGCTGCATACAACCAGGCATTTCCTGAAGGCAAGCCAACCTTGTGCTACCCTGGTTGGAGGGGTTTTTTTTTTTGCCTTCCCCCAAAATTCATCCATAGCGTGCTGTAAAATATCCCTTAGGTGTTGTTTCCCAGCAGCCTGAGCCCCTCTTGCAGGGTTATGTCCCAGCCCCAAAAAAGGGTGGCTGTGAGTGGGGTGCTGGTTATCCATCGGGGTCTGGCTGGTCAGACCATGTGTTTTTCCAATTAATGGGCTCTGACCTCCGTTACCCTGGGCTGGTGCTGATAGAGCATCATTGTTCCTTGCAGGAAAAGTAAATACAGAATATGACAGACAATATATTTTGTTAGTCAGGAGCTTAGATTCCCATTAAGAAGTCTGGCAATATTGATAAAATAAAACAACATTAGGAGAGGCATTTATTATGGGATATGTAAGTTGTTGGGCCAAAAAATGCTCCAACTTTCTGCAGTTTATAAAGCATTAGGGGAGGAGAGGGGGTGGACTTCTTGATTTATGGTGGCTGTAAGTGATACTGAGATGAAGCAAAATATCCAGAGGTCTGAGAAAGTGTTATTTTTGTGTTTGAATGCGTGGTGTGAGTGTACACACAGAGGTCCACGAGGCAACTCAGGGGTGGTTGAGGACCAGCACTCCCAGCACAAACACCTCATCCTTCTCAAGGGGACTGAGATGCAACCCCACACCTGAGCTACCTCTGCCAGGTCACAGGAAAACCCCGTACTTTTTCACCCCCCAAGCAGAGGGGGAACAGATCTGGATCTGTTTCAATGTGTTGTGGCTGGGTCCCAACTCCAGTTGGGTTGAATTACTTTTTCTTGGTGCTGTGCTGAGCTAGGGGAATTACCCCAAGAGAGAAGTTTTCTTCAGAGATTTTTGTTTTGTTTTTTAAATAACAACCTCATAAAGCTTCATGCTGAAATCTGAATTAATTCCATCAGGTTTATGTTTATTGTAGATTATTTTAACGCATCCAAAATATGGGCAGGTCAGGTTTCAAGCCCTCTGTTCAAACTGAATCATGGTCACTTATATGCAGGAGCTGAAATAATATTTTGAGTGTTTATCTCACATGAGGTAAATCCTAAATTTTAAGAGAGATGTTAGATGGTGAAACTTGGGACATGAATGCTTGTTTCTAGACAACCAATAAAACCCTAAATTTTGCCCCATATAGGCCCATGGTATTTGAGTTGTAACTCCTGAAGAGAAGCCTAAAAATTGCTTCATAATAGTAAAACTTTGACTTCAGTACCAATGGAGGTAGCTGGTAATGGGGACCTGCTGTCTTCAGTGCTGGGAACTGCTTTTACAGATCCATGGAATTGATTTTGGCAAAGGCTGTGGTGCCTATTTCCAGCTCAGGAAAAGTCACTTTTCCTGGTGCATTGGGAATAAAAATATATCAAGCATAAAGCTTGAGGACCTTCAAGTAATTCTCCTGCCTCCTCTTTGTAGGGCACCAACTCTAGGAGTAGAAATATGCTGGAAAATGTCCCACTGAGGCCTATAAGACCCTTGTCTTCTTCCTCCTCATTGTTTCTTAGGATTTTTCCTAGAAATCAAGATGCTGACCTACAACTCTAGGATATAACTTTGTGGTCAACTGAGAAACATCAGCCAAAATGTCTGGTGTTAGGCAACACATCTGGAGTCATGGGGCAGTGAGGGTGTATCAGAGGTTAAAGCCTGGCCTTTTAGGGCCAGAATCCACAGCAGCCGCCCCTCCTGATGATTGAGGATGATGCTGTGCTCCAGCAGGTCTGTCTGGCAAATTTTCCTGCTGCACCAAATCTTGTGGATTTGGGGATGCCCCGTTGGGTTGGAGCACCGGTGTGCTGGAGCTTCTGGTCACTGGGGGCCAAGAGGGTGGGGAAATAAATCTTAATGGTGAACCTAAACCTGTGGTTTGGGTTACTCCAAGTAACCCAGTTTGCTGTGAATGCTGCCCTTGGAGCAGTGACGCTCCCGAAGTGGCTGTGTCAGTCAATTACAGACTTAGGGTGTCCAACAACCTCTTCTCCTGTCCTCTGTTCCCACCACTCCCCAAGCCTCTGCCAGAGGGGATGAGCCCAGTGGCAGCAAGCACGCATCAACCTCAGCATGTCATGGCAAGCAGCCAAGACTAAAGTTCTGGATAACTTCATCCTCTCTTTTCCTTTCCTTTGGTATAATATTAATGTATGTGGAATGCAATTGCACTACTGTTAAAAAAAAAAAAAAAAGGAAAAAAGGCCAAGCTGACAAGGGCTTTTGTATGTCTGTATCCCCGATGCTATTAGAAATAAATTTTCATTAGTAAGAGCCATGTAGTTCTCAATTACTGGCAGCTAATAAAATAGGTTCGTCTTTATTTAGAAGGTTTATATTTTTCTTAATTCTTCTTTGCCCACCACATTCACAGTATAAGAAAATTGGGCAGGCATGCTGGCCTTTCTTTAGAATGAGATTTCTGTACAGAAAACACAAAGCCTAATTTTTCAGCGCTTGAGTTAATGATTGGGAGAGCAATGACTTGGAGAAGGAGGACTTGAGTGAAAGGGAACTGCTCACTGAAACCAGACCCTAGAAGTGCCATAAATTTAGGTTTGTAGCAGGCCAATGCTTATTTTTCTTTTCTATGCCAGGCACTGCTTTTGCCTTTAAACCTAGTAGGGTTGAGAAAGAAAAAAGTCCTTCTGGAAGAATCTTGGGAAGAGGAATTTGGTGAATGTTCAGATCACAAAACCCGGTTATAACTATCTGAATGGCTCTCATTGAAGCAACTTTCACAGAATTGTGGATTCCAATTTGGAATTGGAAAGGACTTTAAAGACCATCCAGTTCCAGCCCCCCTGACATTCCACTTTTGGACAACACAAACTTGAAAGCTTCATTAGCCAAGTTTGCTTCAAAAAAACCTGTGCAAAAAAAGCACAATCTGTGCATGTGAGCTTTGGAGCTGGGGAACAAAAACCCCCAGGGAATTCCTTTAAGGCTCATGAACACCTAGTCTGTAAAAATTAACTTGTGTCTCGCCCAGCTGGTGATACAGGGCACTGGTGGGATGTGCCTCCCAGTGCCAACAGGTCTTCATGTCTCTGCGAGCCACAGGAGGGCCTGGATCCTCTACACCCAGCCCTTTGCTGGCTGTTGAAGGTGTAATTATCTGTGTGGGTGGCAAATTGGCCCAGGGCTCCCCGTTTGCATTTTGTGCAACTGGAACGTACCCTTCTTGTTCGAGTAAGGTGGCAAATAAAACCCGAGCAGGGCAGCGGCGGGTGTTGGTGAGGAGTTTTGTAATAGCATGAGAATGGGTTTTATGACAGTAGATCACCTGCTGAGACTGCAGGGCTGGTGCAAATCATGTGTTAGGAGAAGGCTTTTGTGCAGCTCCATGGCTTTTTTGGGAGGTTTATGGCTTGCGGTGTGAAAGCCGGGAGGCGCGAGGCTTTGCAGGGCCACGCTGGCAGCGCTGCCGGGTGTCGCAATGCATGCACAGGTACCCGCAGCTGGAGCTGTGGAGCAAGATCCCAGCCCTGCCTGCACGGCCTGGGCTTCCCCAGGGCTGCTCCCTGCCCCGGGTTTTCTCTGCCTGTGCACTTTCTACCTCCTGCACCTGGGCTTGCGCTCTCGCACCAGCGCCGAGTCAGATGCGCGCGCCCTTGCTGTGTCCGAAATCGCACAACCTCTGTGTCTAGGATGAGCTCCTGAGCCCTTTCTTCTGACCTTGGGGTGCTGCTGTGAGAAGGTTTGGCCGTGTCAGGGGTCTTGAGTGTTGCAGCTCTTGCTTGTGTCGCAGGGGAGAGCCGAGGGGCTCCCTGCTGCACTTCCAAGGAGCTGGGATTAGACCTTGAGGTGGCTGTGTGGCCCAAAATGCAGCCTGAGGTTTAGTGGTCCAAAGCTTCGGCTCTGAAGGGTGAAGCTGGGAGCCAGGTATGGGTGAGAGGGGATCAGTTGACTCTGAGACTCTACTCCCTGATAGGTTTGTGTTCTTTTGCAGCATCTCTGTGATCTGGTGATTTCAAGGGTCTCTGGGTGCAAAGTTTTATCTGCTTTCCGTAGATTGTCTCTGCTCTTGGGGACTTATTGAATGAGAGCTCTGGAACAATTCAGATATTTTGGTATTTTAGAAGTGCTTTGCACCTCAAGGGCATCTCCCCTTTTCCTGGGCAGTGCAAGGAGACTCTCCCTGTTTGTCAGCAGGCAGAAAATATCAGAGATTGCTTTGTGCATGGCAGAAGATATGGTTTGAATTCCACAGCTGAGACCTGGGAGGACACCTGGCATTCACCCCAGTGGCAATCTGAGCTTGGTGTCCCCACAGCTCTATTTGGGACAACCCCTTTGAGAGTGTTTGCCTTTCTCCAAGAGGTCTTTTTGGGAAGGTCTGATGGGAGCCTTCTCTTAGTGGTGCCTTGTGGCAGTAGCTCTCTGTGTTTGCACAAAGGTTGTGCACTGAGGTAAAAAACCCCATGATGTTGAGGAAAAGCTTTCCGTTGGCTTTACTGGGTGTTGCTCCACCTCTGCAGTGAAATCAAAAGTCAGAACCTGCAAAAATATGCAGGTGAGATGCAGAAAGTCTTAAATTAGCTCTAAACAAAAAAGTGGGGAAGAAAATTACAGCCCCAAACCCAGTAAAACGTGGCACAGGTGCCTTTCTGAAACTTTCTCTTCTGTTTATTTCAAAGTACTGTTAAAATGGTGTTTCAGTATTACTGGACTTTTCATAGAGACTTGCTCTGAACAATTAATTTCCAGGTGATCCACTTTAATTTGCTTGTGCTCACCAGGAAGGCAGCATATCCACTTTAAAGCGGTTGGCCTGTGAGAAATTCACAATGATGAGAAATACTCTGGAGCTGAGAGTAAAACAGATCACTGGGCTTTACTGCAAACCTCTGCACGAGCTAGATGTTGCCTTTCCTAGTCCAGCTCTTCCCTGCAGCTGGAATTCCTAATATAGTTTCTTGGCTAGGGCTAGATTGGCATGCAGTGGAAGTTACTGCAGTTGAGAGAGATGCTCTGGATTTATTGTGAAATGACCAAAATTCAGCCATAGGCCCGAGTACATTCTTCAAGACACAGAAACTGTTGTTAAGCTCCTGCTGCTGTGGGGGAAAGCAGAGCACAGGAGGGGAGGAATTGCTCCATGGTCCTCCCTGGAGTGTGAACATCCCAAATCTGATAGAGCTCCACTCACACTCGCCCGACTCCCTCCCGTCGCTGCCGGGCTGAGCAAGTGCGGGCAAACCCTGCCTGCAGCTGCTGCCAAGCTTCTCCAGCTCTTTCCACCAGTTTGCCCAAGTGCTCAGGCGATAAGATTCGTCCTGCCCTGTTTTTGCAAAGGGATTTGGTGATTGCAAAACATGTCACATTATTGACTGGAAGTTGTTACCATCTGGTGGCTGTTTTGATGGTCTGGTACTAATGAGTGGGTAATCTCAATCGAGTTTCTAGGGGACAGCTGTCCCCTCTCACTTTCTTCCTCACAATCACAGTCATCATCGCTGCACTGGACACTAATTGGAATTCTTAGTTACAAGCGGCCGTGGAAGCGCTTTCCAGAAGAAATGGGGTAATAGGAGGAAAAGTGCCTTCCCAGCAGCTGCTTGTGTTTTATGTGCAGAAAGGACCTGGGGTTTTTAGTGATGTTGTACAAGCCTTAAACACCCTCTAAAGAGGGAATCAAAGGGACATGAGCTATAGTAGATGAAGTAAGAGGAGTAAAAACACACTGCTATCCCTTTGGCTTATTTCCTAACCCTCCCACCAGTCAATAGGTGCCTGCTCCAAAGTGCCCTGTCTTGTAAATGCATGCCCAGAAAATGCAGCTCACAAAAAAAAAGTAGTCTAGTGCATATTCAGAATTGGGATCAGGTAGAAGTGTTCATGGTTCTCACTGGTTTGATGATATTCGAAATGTTATTCAAAATCATGCAAAGTTGGGTTCTGCACTTGGAGCCATGGAGGTGGGGAGATCGGTGCTGCAGGGGATGTTCCCATGGAAGGGAGAGGGCTGGAAATTATGTGGGATAGTAAATGCAGCTCAGATATAGCCTGAGAAGTGTCATGGTCTTCTACCTCAGAAGTGACCTTTCACTGCTGCTTTAACACCCTTTGCTCTGCTTTTCCTCTCTGGTTCCTGTGTCTGTTCATGGGGTCATCACGACCCCACGCAGGACCTCATTTTTGGTGGGTGCGTCTCCTACTCACATGGAGGTGTCCAAAGGACATGTTTTCTGAAAGCCAAGGCACACTCTGAGTGCAGAGGTTACCAGAGTTTGTTTAAAGTGAAGCACATGCTGTGCCATGGTGGGGTAAAGCATCCCTGGACACCTCAGCTTCTAAGAGTGGGTCTGGGGTCAGGTCCTTTTGCTGTACCACGTCTCCTGTCTGAGGCCTTGAGTAGCGTGGCTTGGACTTCCTCACTGGCGAGTCACCCATGATTGCAGGTGGTTGTTCACTGTGTGTGGTTCCTCCTCTCTCCCTCCTTATCTCAGCTGTCTGCACTGACTTCAGGCTGCTCTTAAATCTGTGAAGAGCTGTGGTGGTGATGTGGGGTGAGCTTGGATTGAGCTCGAGTCTCAGCCTGCTAGAAACTGCCTGTGGTAGCTGCGTATCGGTGCCTGCGATAGGCTTTCATCACTTAACTGCAAAATACAGCTTTAAATATAGTAATACCTGTCTAAAGACTTGCTGGGGGGGGGCTGAAAATTGAAAGCATTCATTTGTTCATTTGTGGAGCAGGTTGGGGAGTTTGGAGGCTGATGAGGAAGTGGGCTTCACGCTCATGATGGACCATGTGTTTTGATAGCACGCTGGCCCGATCCATCAGGAGCACTGCAGGAGCGCCTGCCCTGGCCACAGATGGGAGCGTGGAGCAGCAGCACTGAATCACCTGTCATCCTGTACAGCTGGGGTGAAAGGGGAAGCTATTTACATAAATTATTGGAGAGCTGTAAATATTATTTCATGATATCACATCAAGATTAACTTAATCAAATCTGATATTAAGAGGAAGGATGATTTGCTTTTAGCCGAAGACACAATTAAAGAAGGTGCTTGAGGGTAAAGGAGAATGCCTGCTTAAGAAGATGTTTATCACACAATGGGTGATAATGGGTTGGGAAGCTTATAACTGAGATCTTAACTCCTTTGTGGATTTTGTAGATACAACTCTCCTAATTTTAGCAGCTGTTGCAGTCACAGGAAGGAGAGCGTGAATGAAATGTAGTTGTGAAATTTTCTTGTGGGCTTTGGCTAGAAGGGAGAGATACCTTAATATTTTGAATGCCTATTTCTCATTTCAAAGGTTTCCAGAAGATTGTCTTGGCAAATATTGTCCAGAGTAAAAGCAAAACATTTAACTCTTCCCAGCTGGACTGGGAATCTGCCTGGCCTCAGCTATGCTGTGGGTCAAGGCCGTGCTTTTCATTGCCTGGAGTCTCTAGGGGGTTAAAGGCATTGCAACCTCCCCTTCTCACTGCTGCTTTTCTCTTGGTGAGCAGATCCATGTCTGCTGAATAAAGCAATGGAATTGTAGAATATCCTGAGTTGGAATGCCATTTGTTTGCTAGGAGTGGGCTCATCATCATTGGCCTGGAAGCCAGTGCCTGGAGTTTCCCAGTGGGTCCATAGCATATGAATCATGTGTAGCTCTTTCCTGTGGTTTCAGTGGAAGCTCAGTGTGTATTAGCTGTCTGAGAGAACAGATCCCATGTGAGTTTATTGCCTCCAGAGATGGCTGCAGGGGGATTACTCTTATACAACCTCTTACACGTTTTTTATTTTGCATAATATTTACAGAAAAGCCAAAGCTGACCCATTTGGGTGGTTCCTATGTGAATCCCTGCTCTCTTTCTTTTTGAAGAAGGCTGAGATCTCCCTCAGTCTCACATTTTGTAATCAAAACCCAAACTATCAGTTGAGGGGGGTGCGAGCTAAAATTGGAAAACCTTGGACAAGCCTGAACCGCGTCTCCTCTTTGTGTGAAGTGCATTGTCCTCGATTCCAGACAGCGCCAACACCAGCTGGAGGAGCTGGGAAAGCTTCAAGACGTGCTCAGCGCATTCCAGGATTAGACCCATTGTTTAAGTAATAACACTCAATCTCACAAGCCCATCTTCGTTTTTGTTTTCCATCCAGTCTTTCCACATGAAAGGTGTAAGGGCTATATTTTTTCCTTAGCTTTTTCCATGTCCTTGCATTCCTGTGTTTTCATAACCCACTGTGTAGGGTTATGTGCCTCCTTTATCCCTAAGGTCTCAGGTGACAGAGAGCAGAATTTGGCCCAGGGTAGTAGTAAACTACTGAAAAACCAAAATAAAAACCCACCAAAAAACTACATCATAATTATTTCATGTTTATTTAGTTCAAGTGATGCATAGCACCTGTTCTTCAGCAGCCACCTGTGGGATGCTCAGGCCTTGTCAATACATCTACCCCTGCTTTCAGTGCATGAGTGATACGAGCATCTGTTGCCACTGGACAAGTGATACTCTACTGACCATTTCTAACAATCCCCACCCGCTCATGTTTGCAAAACCAAGCTTGAAATGCCTGGCCAATGGGAAGAACACTCCTAGCACTGCTTGCAGCTTTTCCCCTCCCTGGCTTCTCCAGGAAGCTGTGGATCACGGATTTCAGAGAATTGCAGAATGGTTTGGGTTGGATGGGACTTTAAAGATCGTCTAGTTCAATCCCCCTGTTCATTGAGGACAACACCTTTTAAGGGCTGGTCACCTCTTAGGTATTACACATTTCAGCCCAACTTTGCCAGGCCTAAAAGCTGTAGGATTTAATGTTAAGAGTAACAATAGGTACTTGTATCCTTTTCCCAGTCTTAAAATGTGAAAGTGTTTGTAGGTAGAGCTGTTAAATCTTCCTGTGATGATATTCAAGCTGCAGTGCAGGTTTGGTAACACGGGGATGATGGTGAAACTAAGACTTGTGTCCCTTCCAAGTCAGGGGCTGGGCTGCACTTTCCCTTGGGGATAGATCTGGAGCTTTCAGAGGGGCTGGACCCTTGTTTTGGGGAGGTCCTTCTCTGACAGACCCTGTGCACCTGCCTTGGTGGTTGGATGTCCCTGCTGTCTGGCAAGCTATTCAAGCTTGTCCCCTGGTGCTTTAATGCTACACTAACACTGGTTTTATATTTCTGGATCAGCCTTTACTCCCATAATTTTCTGATTTGATGCTGTACATCCTCTCTTCCCAGCAAGTAAACCTGTTGCGGAAAGGAAGTTTTCCATGTGTTGCTGTTTCTTTCCTAGTGTGGGAGACCTTTTCTGTATCTGCTCAAAACTGCAGAATTCACTGCCTGGAAGGGCCCCTTTCTGCCAGGTAGCTGAAGGGGAAGTGGTGTGACAGCCACATTTTCCTTACCAAGCTGAATTTTCTTTTGTCCAGCATTTGTACTTACTTGTTGTACTTACTTTGCTCAGACAACTTCTGCCAGCAGCAGGAGAGGTGGGATTTGGGCTCAGCCCAAAAAGAGAAGTGGGTGAACCAAGTGGCTTGATCACAGCATTGGAGATTGAATTAATTATTCTAAACCCTGATAGTTCTGCTTAGATTCTGCTTAATGAAAAGATTGTATTATCTCTTCATTAGGAATAGTGTTAGCAGTAGCTTTAGCTGTGATCAAAACGTGATTTGTCATGGAAGCAAAAACTGAGACAATCACTTTCTTCCTTTGCATCTCAGTGCTTTTGGGCCTGGGAGCATCTGAGTAACTATTTTAAGGAAAAGATTTTTGGTGAAACACAGGTAAGACCTTAGAGGCTTTAATTGCTCCTGTGAGAAGTCAGCCCAGGTTAAGTAAAACCTGGGGCTGTGGGTGCAGAGCCCTCGGGAGCCAGGGAGGGAACACCTCCTCTGGGGATGGCTGAGGAAGCAGATAGGAGAATGAAATTAAATGGGTGTTGCTGGTGCAATATTACTCAATATTTCTGCTTTGGAATCACAGTGAGAAGTATTTTGTTTTGGGACCTCAGACAGTGAGATAAATGTGGGCCTGGCAAGGTCTCACCTGGGGAAAAGTCAGGCAGTGCATATTGAAGCACCTTGTCTCTGGCTCAGCTCAGCCCACCTTACCTGTGATGTGAGGCTTTTGTTGAAGACTTGAGCTTAATTCTTGGCTCCAGCTGAGGCTTTGTGGCATCTGGAAGTTTTAATCTGGAGTTTTAACCCAGAGATATAGCTCGATCCATGAGAGGATTGTGCAGATAAACTCATTAATGTTTACGGAATACTTAGGAGCCACTTAAGCATATCAATAAGTTTAGAGTGTTATTACTGCATGGGCTTTGATTAAATCCCTTTGTGTCAGATCTCCTAAACATTTTCATCAAAAGCCTGTGCTTTTTTAGGAGTGGGGTGGTTTTTCTGTATTTTTGGAGATTTTTAAAAATTTGTTTTGTTTGTTGAATGTTGATTTCAATTCCAAATTTGTAGAATCTGAGGCAGTCCAGGAGCTGCTTGGAAATGTTCAATAAACCTGTTTTCCAGGCTTATTTCTTTAGTCAGTAATATTGCAGTGAATTGGAAGCTTGAGCTGTAGGGAGTTTTAGCAAATCTTAATTATGCCTGTCACAGCTCCATAGGTCTCTGCATGTGCAGCCCTGGTGGGGTCAGATCCAGCCACCTCCCCACAGGCATGTGGGAATGAGCTGATGGGGTTTTTCATGGCAAGAGCTGGGCAAACCCACATGGAAACGCTTCTGTTCCTTTGGCTGAAACTGGGAAGTGCTTGCCTGATGCTCAGCACAGATGAACGTTGAGAATTTGATGTAATCCTAGACCTCAGGCATGAAACTCAGCTTGACCTTTCCTGTCGGGTGCTTTTGTGCAATTCTACTGGACATTTAGCAACGAGAAAGGAAGCGGAGGAAGGATATCGGTTCAGCCATATGTCAATGCTGGGACGTGAAGTGACAGGGAGAGGAAGGGCTGAGACGTGTGTGAGGCACTGGTTAAAATAAGAGCCTTTATGGAGGGAAACTGGGGGGCTCAGGGGACTGATGCTCTTGCTGGAGGTCACCAGTTCAAATCCAGCTTGTGGAAGTAGTGACCAAAAATTATAATTAATTAATGAACTTCTTTCTGTACCCAGCGAGAATCCCTCTCCTGTGGTCCTCTCTGACCTGATCACGGGTCATAAAACTTTTTGCCACAAGTGGTCCCTTTTGGCAGATTAATGAAGGGTTTAATGGCTCTGCTGGGGGTGGTAAGAGGTTTGTCTTGTCCCTAAAAGCCAGCTCTTAGGGAAGGTTATTCTGCCTTCAGAAAAATGTGGATTTTGAGCTCCAAACTGGGGTTGGTACTGAGGGATCGCAGGTAACAGACCAAAGCCAGTGCTGGGATGAAGATGGCGCCGTCCCTGATTCAGTCACAGGCAGTTCTCAGCCTGTTTTTCTCATGTAGTTTTTCTCCCTGGGTTTTCTCAACAAAAGCCAGGGCACAGAGCTGCTCCTGGTCTGAGTGCTGGGGACTGAGCTGGATCACAGTGGCCTCTCCCAGCATCTTCTGGCCAGGGAGGTGGACATTAGGATTCAAACAGATTTGCACTGCAGATTTATTGGTTTTCCTGCCAGAAACCAGAACCTCTGGCTCTGGGCTCATTTGCTTCAGACTTGCATTAACTTTAGAGTTTGATGGCTCTGGCACCGAGCTCAAGCTCGCAAAATGCACCAACAGCGTGACATTAATTCTCTTTCAGCAGCGTAAGAAGTGTGTCTGAAAATAGATGCCAATTTAAAACTAATATTTCAGGGCTTGCTCAGTGCCAAATCAGACCTTTGGCCATTTATAGTATCTGTCTTTCTGGCAGAGATTGGCTTCTGATGCTTCGCATCAAGATTTGGTGTTCAGTCAAGCAGGGCATAAGGAAATGTATTGCTGAAAAGGATGCAAGAGAGGAAGAAAAACCCTTCAGAAGTCCCCCAGGCAACACTTCTCCCCCATCCTGCAAAGCAGTAGAGTTGGAGATGGTCTTGCAGATCTTTACCAGTGGATAGCTGCTGCCCATTTAAAGGGAGCTGCTTTTATTGAATAAAGCTAGCACAAAAGTGTGAATGCTTGTAAGTTTGTATGCAGAAATTTGTGGACCAAGAGCAGCTTGATTTGCAAAGAAAACCTTAAGTTTTGGTCACTTACAACAGGACTTGGTTATAACTTCAAGCCAATTTAGTAGCTGCCTGTGATTTTTTTTTTTTTTGGGAGGCTGGATGCAGAGTGAGACCCTACAAAGCTTTATTTATTTATTATTTTTGCAGAAGTTGCAGCTCCACCTGGCATTTCTCTGGCCTGAGAAATGAGCTGAATGCATTGATCCTCTCTCCCTGAACTCATTTTTAGGCAGGTGGACAGATCCACTTGCATGAACCACCCAGTGTGAGCCGATCCCAGAATGCTCGGGATCTCCAAAGGGACATCCCTTTCTTAGCAGGTACAAAGATGTCCTTGAATATTTTGTTTCAAAAAGCACTTTAAAAAAAAGAATTTAATTTAGTGCAGCATGTGATCCTTTATATTATTTTTGTGCTGGGCAATCACAAGAGCATGAAACAAAGTTTCGAGTGGGATCTCTGGACAAAAGAGTAGATTAGGATAAAAGGCAACTTGCAACTGTTAATTTTTGTTTCCTGAGGGTCAGAAGTTGTTACTGGCTCTGCTGAGGAGAAGGGAAACTGAGGAACAGAGCAGTGAAGTGATGAATTCAAAATCTTGAGTTGCTGCCAAAAAATGAGACTGAGGCTTTTTTGGTAACTGGCCTCAGTCTGGGAAACCAACCTGTGTGGAAACCAGCCCCTGCAAGCAAAACCTATGTTTCTGTGAAGTTTAATCAGGGTGGCTGGTGGATGGGGTGTTGATGTGCATGAATCCCTAAGCAAAGCATCCCTTCCCCATCTTGGGAAGCCCCCCAGAACAGCTACAGGGTGGGCTGCACCCTGGGAAGGCTCCTGGGGCTGCGGTCAGCCCCTGTGTGGGATGGGAGCAGGACTCTGCAGTTCCTTTTTCTTAGCATGGGACCACAACTGAGACGAGGCAGGCACTCTCCCTTCCCAAATTTTCTTTCTAAATTCAGGTTGGAGTCACGTGGGAATTTTATTTTTTTCAAACCAGCAGCAGAAGTAGGGGATATTGTGCAAATAAACATGGGGGCGTATGGGTTTCCTTGGAGTTGTTTGCCAAGAAAGGGAAAGCTGGATCTTGTGGGTCATTGGTCATTGGTGCAGGGAGCTGGCTTGTTGTTAAAAGCAGTATTGATCTGTGAAGAGGGGACCTTCAGGTGCTGTCTGTCCAAGACAGTTTCATTCTGAATCAAATTCTACCGAAACTATGAAGTTCTGAGCTCACAACCATGGGGACTTGTGTGGCTCTTCTTCCAGGAGATTCCCACTCAGGCATGTTGACTGAATTTTGGGGATTTTAAGGAAAAACTCTTTTAACCTGATCCTCCTTCTGTAATTGATGCAGAGTTGGCTTCATAAAAAAAAGAAATCATCAGGAGGAATGCTTCTTCCCTCCTTCCCCTGCCAGCCACTGTGGGCAGATTTTGGGGGTGTGGGGGGTTTTGGAAGGGGAGCAAATGCAGTGGGGTGGGGCGGTTTGTCTGTCAGGAAACATCTTTACTGTTCCAAATGTCTCCACTCTGCTCTTTCTGGGGTTTTGGGCTGGCTCTGGACATTGATTTGTCCATAGGAGCTCCCCTGTGGTGTGGGATGCCCATGCACCCCGAGTGATGCTTTTTGTGAGATGTGGGTGTTTCTGAGACATCCCATGAGCAGGAGCTTCCCCTGAGTGCCTCTGGGTTTGGGACAATCCATGCCTGAGGCCACCAGCTTGCCTTTGGCTGGGGAAGCTGTCAACAGAGAGGTGCTAAAAGGTCTCCTCTAGCAGGAGAACATAATTCTTATGGACCCTTTTTGTGCTTGGAAATATCCTAGGAATTAGGAACAGGCTTTTCAGGTGGTGGAATAATGGCCTAATTCTTGTGGCAAACCAAGTGTACCTAAATTAAAAAACCAAACTAACAACAATAACCCACACAACTCCTTCAAACAAAACCAAACAAAACAAGTAATAAAACCTACCAACTAAACCCTTCTACCTCACTGGCAGAAAAGTCCTCATTGCTCTTTTTCTCACCTACTCTAGTCCTGGGAGGAGGATTGTGGAAGCAGGAGCAGATAACTACACTTATTCCCTATCCTCAGTAACACCTTGATACCATTGAGACTGTGGCAAACTGGGCTGCTCCAGAGGTGAGAGGTGGGACCTCAGTCTGAACCTCTGGCTGTGTATTTTTATGTACATACACACACTAAACCCTTTTAAAAACACCTATTTATAAGATGACCAAACCCTGTGTGTTTAGTGACCTTTGAAAAAAAAAAAATTTTTATTTTTTGAAACCCATCCCCTGGGTTCATCTGCCTCAGAGTTTCACTTCTACCTCCTCTCTCTCATTTCCTCTTTACCTCCCCACTTGGTACTTTTCCTGGCCACCCCAGTTAGGGTCTGGCTGGATTAATGCCAGCCTGATGGACAACTTGGAAGTGGTCACTTCCAAGGGCTCTGCAGAGGACCTCACCCCTTACAACTCTCCTCCTGGCAAGGTGAAACCCAACAGACAAAGGGATCAAAGTATTTATACAAATATTGGTGCTGGCCATGCAAAATAATTTAAATTTTACTTACTTGATAAAATTGTTGTTTGTTTTGGAGTGTTGCAATAAGCCTGGGATGTTTTCACATGTCTTTACATGTTTGAACATGTAAACTTTACAGGCTTTTTAGCCAAAAAAAAATTTCTGTGCTTTTGATAGATTGAAATATGTTGTGGAGCAAAATGGAAATCCAAAGCACTGGATGCTTTGCTTCCTAGGTGAAATTCGCCAGGCGTGCTTTTTTTATTTTTCCAGTTCTCGTAGAAATTAATGTGGCATCTTCATTAAAACTGGCTCACCTATTAACACAGAGTTTCAAAAGTTTTTTTTATGAGTAAAATTATTTATCATGTGGGGTTGTATGTGTAAAATAGGAATTATTATTTTAATGCACTTGCATAAGGATATATAATATAGATATGTCTGGGAGAAAAAAAGCTTTCTGGTTTTAATCGCTGTATGTCTCATTGTGATATATGATTGTGGAACTTGGTTTAAAAAAACCAACAAAAACTGTTTAATAGTATTTTTTTTTATTTCCTATATAGTCTAAATGGTATGTTTGTAATAATGGATTGCATAGAGATGAGATAAAAAGCTCACAGCAGCAGCCCAAAACCTCCAAGCAATGCATAGAACCAAAGCCAGCATCCAAACAAAAATAGAGGGGGGAAAAAAACCACATGGGAAGGTAAACCCTATAGCAGGGAGGAAAAACAAAAGTGATTAGTTAAAGTCCTGCCTTACCACTGTTTGCCTTGCAAAGAGGGAGGCTGATTTAAAGGAGGAGGGGAGGGGAAAAAAAAAAGGGTGGATTAATGTGAACTTTAATACTGAAGCAGTGTGTGTTTACTGCTGGTGACCACAAGACATAAATCTTGCGAGCACAATGTACAATGCGAGGCAGCCCCCAGGTTTTTTTTTTTTCTCTCTCTCTCTCTTTTTTTTTTTCTCTCTTCCAGCCTCAATTTGTGTGCAAGTGTGTGTTAAGTGCCGTTGAAAAATAGTGACCTTTAATAAAGGATCGTATCCTGAGACTATTTTCCCAGACACACAGTGACCTTTCAAACCAGACTGGGGTGAGGGGGTGTGGGGTTTGGACTTTGAACCGGCCAGTTCCCGCTGCGTGCCTCTGTTTGCCAGGCTACTTTTTATTGTGTGGCCGGGGAGCGCTGGCTATGCAAAGCAGGCTGAGCTGCCAGCCTCAACCTTTGCAAATCAATTTGTCTGCACCCGAGTGAAAGATGCTGCGACGGGGACAGACTGCAGCGCTTTGTGTCACCGGTGCTTGTGGCACTCCTGGAGAGCCTCCGCCCCCCCGCACCACACGGCGCGA
>VWYI01025240.1:39372-66872 GCA_013399455.1 Anthoscopus minutus
CCCGCCCCAAAACATCATGTGATTCTGTTTTTATTTCTTATCTCTTTATTTTAGTAGTTAAATGTTTTGAAGTTATTTTCTCCCCCTTGCAATCCTGAAGGCGTTGACGTGGGGGAAAAAAAAAAAGTGGGTTCCTCTCGTTGGACATCCCCCAAAAACATAGGGATGGCATTAGGAGACCTCTCCAACTTTCCATCCTGCTTGGAGAGGAGAAACCCCAGCCCATCATGAATGCAGCATCCTCTGCATAAATGCAAACACTTCCTAAGGGTTAACGTTATTGATTTCCCTGGGCTCTGCATTAATCAGTACCTAAAAATGCCAGGAAAAGACAGAGAAACACAATTACTTCAGGTCCTCTGAATTTCAGCTTTTCCAGGTGGCCCCTCCCAAAGAAATGGCAATCCCATGCTTTTTGTAAAGCTGGATCGATTCCTGCACGAGCAATTAATCACTCCATAGTCCTCAGGAGCTGGGGAGCAAAGGACAGGGGTCCCTCCGTGGGGAGTTCCCAGGACCCCACTGGGATGGCACTGGGGCTCTCCTCCCTCTGTCCTCATCTCATGGAGCTGACCTGTGAAATTGATAGTTGGGCTCCTCTGGCATTTCTCCTGAGGGACTATTGGTCATCAAATTCATTTTGTGCTTTGTTTCTGTGTGTGTTCTGTGTGCTGCCATTCTTAGAGCAGCTCCAAGGAGTCAGGTGTGCTCCCAAAAGTTTTATCCTCTTGAGCTCCATGTTTTAGTCCTCCCTGGATGCTCTTTGGCCATGGTTTGCCTTGTGCCTCTGGAGTCACACACAGCCAGGCTGCCAAGGGTCGTCCTTGCTCAGTCTGGGTTTTGACATCAGGTTTTTATGTATTTATTAATTGACTTAGAATACTTTTACTCTAATTTTATTTTCATTCTTATTTCCCTTAGCATTTGGTTAACAACTCCTTCACCTGGTGCTGGTCCAGGACTATGAGTGTGTGGGACAGGTCAGGGTGAGGGGATGGAGTACATCATTTCCCCACAGCTCCAGCTCCTAAAGAAACTCTTGATCCCTGGGGAAGATGGGGCAGCTCCATCCTTATCTGGTGGGTAGAAGCCATCTCGCCCTTGTGCAGCTCTGGCAGGGCTGTGGGTGCACTTCCTGGAGAGGGGAGAGGAGCAGGGATCTGGATTGCTTACTTTTAGAAAGGCCATGAAAATGAAAGAGGAGGAAAGAATTTACTGGAGTCTAGATGGGAAGTAATTATGGTCTGGATAGCGATTTTGGCAGCAGTGGGGTCAAGGTGAGGATGGGCTCTGTCAGGGAACCAGAGGTGGTGACAGGTGGATTTATGGACATGGGAGACAGGAGGGAAAGAAAGCTAGAGTGTCAAGGATGGCTCCAAGGTTCCTGGCCTTATGAGAAGGTTGGAGTCAAGGAGAACACCCAACAGGGTGCTAGCACAGAACATTTTATATTTCTTTTCAGTAATACTAATACAGGTGGAGGGAAAGGCCATTTTGCTGTAACGCTGAAGTGGAGGGTGTTTACAGGTAGTGAGAGGCAGTGTAATGGGTTGTGGAGAACCAGGTGGGTCCCACAAGGAATTATTGGGGTGTACAAAGTCTGATATTTCATCTAGGCTGGGCTTTCTATAAAGTTTTTAGTAGGTGAGCTAGAGTCGGGAGGCAGTGTGTGCTGGGCACACCTTGCATGTGTTCCCTGGGCAGGATGATCCCTGCTCCTTGGCAGGAGGGACCCCAAGCTGTGGCTGATGCACTGCAGGGCCACTCCTGCTGTCCCCTCATCCCTGTCTGTGTTGGGAGGTTTTGGGGTAGCACTGAGTTTTTGAGCACTGGCTCTAAGACTTTATTCATAGAGAGAATTCATACTTTATTCATACCGAGTTTATTCATAGCCCTCTGTCTCGTTAGGCCTCTGATTCAAGGCATACACAAGGCTATGAAAGGGGGGTTAGCAAGTGGGTGTGTGCTCCGAATGCTAATGGCATCTGCTCTAGTTTGGTGTCCTTCCCAACTGCTCTGTGGTGCATCAGTGTGCCCAGGTCTCGTGTGGGAGTGGGCTGTGGGTGAATGGCAGCTTTGATTCAGGCCAGCCTGAGGAAGCCACCAGAAACACTGGCTGTGGGTGGGCAGTGTCTTTCTTGAGCTAAGATAATTTTTTTTCCTCCTTCCCGCAGTAGAAAATGTTTCTGTGAGTGAGGAAAGAAATTAATTTTTAAAATTTCTATGTGTAAACCACTGGCTTTTGGGGTTAAAAGGAAAACCTGAGTGCAAAGCTGAGCATTTTTTCGTCTTCAACTCTCCCTTCTTTCTCTTCTGTGAGGGACTTGCTTCTCCTGTGAAACACCTTAATTCTCTTAAACTGTCTGAATAATAGGAATTGCTCTCAATGGAACATGCAAGCATATCCACAAACCTGTCAAGCCTCATCTTATGTGCAAACACTTGAATTCTTATTTAAAACTCTGTGTCCACCTGAGGATTTATCTGGCCATTGAAGAGCAGCTTCTGTTCCCTCATCCTTAGGCCTGGAAGAAATCTGGATGGAAATGGCTGGGTTGGTGTCATGAGATGCCCTCACTACAGCCCCTGCAGCTGGAAAGCTGCTGCTGTTCCCATGTTTTCTGCATCCGGTGCCTTGAATGCTCTTAGCCAGGGGTGATTTTGGTGTAATCACAGTTTTTTCCAGCTTTAGTAAATGAAAGCCTTATTTGGATAAGTGGAATAAATATGGTTTTCTGGCAAAAGGGATTTGGAGGAGCTGAAAAAGCTTTTGAGGCCGGGAAGGGTCTCTGGTCTGGCTGCTGAACTGAGCTGGGACAAGTGTCTAAGGGAAAAATGGTTTTAATAGATATATGGTCTTATTTCTCTGGCTAAACTGAATGTATTCACTCAGGGAGAGCTGGTGGAAAGTGGTGATGAGAGCACTTGATTGTGAAAAAGAAGAAATTTGTACCCTTGTTTCTTTTGAGAACTTGCTCAAGAGCATCTCATCCCTGTGAATATTTGGATGTAACCTTTGATGCCACTGAGGTCAGTTGAATGCTTTGCTTTGCTCTTAGGGTGGGACACTTCTAAAAAAGATTTCAAACAAATCTTTATCAGCACCGTTCTTTTCATACATTCACCTGGGCATCTTTTTCCTCATCCTTTCACCTGTCTTGAACAGTTTTTTGGGCTTTCTGGCATTTCTGGAAAGCCTCCCCTCTGTGTATGTGTAGGCAAACACAATAGTTCTTGGATACATCAATTTACTTGGTTCAACACAAGCCACACAGTATTTTTCCAGAGTCTGCTTTTTTCCCCTTTTTAATTTAGATTTAGTCAGCTGTCGATGGGTGGGGAGGCTACATGTCTATCTAAATAATTACAGTTCCTTTTTATAAGCATCAAAACCATTAGAACTAAACGTCTAGGATAATTTTGAACATCCTCAAAAAGAGGATTTTTTGGTTGTTTTTTTTTTTAACTTCTGTGAGGATTTGAAGCAACTCTTCTTAGATGAAGATGTCCCTGCTCATGGCAGGGGAAGTGGAACTAGAAAATCTTTAAGATGCCTTTCAACCAGCCCATCCTAGGATTCTTGGGTTTGGTACTTAAGGGCATCTGTCTCAGAATCAGCTGAATTTACCCCCCCAGGAAGGGCAGTTTTAGTCATCCCCATCATGTCAGGCATGGGTGCTGAGGATCGAAACTCTCACCCGTTACCACCTGGCTGGAGATGCCATTTCCGCCCTGCCCGGAGCGCCGGGCGCCTTCTGCTCGGGGCCCATGGCCCTGGGCCCTGAGTGTCTCACCAGGGCGATGGCTCAGAGTCTGTGGGGTGACAAACAGCAGCGTTTTCACTCTTAAACTTCTCTCTGTCCACACTTGGCTGCCTCTGCAGGTGTGTCCTCCAGCTGTGAAATGGCCTTGAACGTTCCGCACGCTGTGAAGGATGCTGGGTTAGACCAGCGTGGCCACTGGGGCAGAGCAGAGGCTGTGAGTGGACCCTGCCCTTTCCTCCCCGTGTCCCCTCAGCGACCTTTCCCCCTCCTCCTCCTCCTCCTCCTCCTCGTCCTTGCCACGGCAGCGGAGCTTTTTGCAAGGTCTGGCTCTCTCCGGCCAGTGAAATCTGTGTTTCCTAAATGCTTTCAAATGTATTTCCCCCCTCAGCCCAAAGCTGGGAGGGAAGGTTGGGTAGAGGTTTGACACCTCCAGCGCCTCACTTCAGTCTCTGGGTAAATCCATTAAATGTGTGTTATGTGAAACTCAGGCTGCTTTTTTTCTTTTTCTTTTCTTCTTTTTTTTTTTTTTTTTTTAAAGAGAAAAAGCAAAAGAAGAAAAAGTTGCCTAAATGCCCCTTTTCTTCTCAGCTCAGTCTTTGGGGAATACAAGGAGTTAACGCTGGTATTTATAGCAACAAGCCAAGCTAATAACCACTGCGGAGCTGGGAGGGTGGTTGGGAGGTTATCAGCAAACAAGGGACTGAAAAAAAAGTCGGATTTTGGAGAATTAAAGAGCTCTGGTCCCCCTCTCCTCCCACCCCAAAGTGTGGGACCACTGCGGTTGTTGGTACAGAAATGAAAGGTATTACAGGAGAGTTATTGTGTTACCGGGGGTGGGGAAATGTGTCTGCCTGTCTCTCTTTTTTTTTCTCTCTCTCTTAAACTTCCTGGTCGGTCAGGCCGGGGCTGACAAAGGGGAACCAGTCGTGTCCAGACACATTGCAGACTTCTGGCAAAATAGCCCAAGCTCACGAAAATTTACACATTTCCTGGCGCCCGGCCAGGCAGTACTTGTAGGACTTGGCATGGCTTTTCCTTCGGTTAAAAAAAAAATTGCCTTTTTTCCCCTCCTCTTTTTTTTTTTTCTTTCCCCCCCTCCCTCCTCCCAGATGGAAAGCTTCTGTGTGCTGGGTCAGGACAGTGGAAAAGTCAAGGTTTAGGCATGGGGAGCAGTTCTCTGATTTAGCAGCATGCGTAGCTTTCCTCATCCTTGATCCCAGCGGACACAGCCTGCCTGATTCCCACCCTCTTGAGAAGGAGCATCCTTTGGCCAAAATAATGCACATAACCACTGCTGAGCACATTTCTTAGGTGGCCTCAAGTGTCCAGACAGGCAGGAAGGATGTGCATGGGTGATATCTCAGCCTAAAAATAAGAATTTGGGGGAAGAATGGGTCAGTTCTTTCAGCTGAAACTCCTTGCCTGGCTGTGGGCTCCTGGCTGGCTCTGACACCTCGTCTCAGTTTCTCTGAGGGGGGATTGAAAGCAGGCTCTGCCGGTCAGCAAGCCCTGTGTCACTTCCTTTCCTCCACCAGCCTCACTCTTTCCACAGAGCAGACTTTCAAATGAACGTTTTCTGTTCGTTAAAGGTTTTGGAAACAAAATCTTTCGGTAGTTTTGGAAACATTTTTAGTTCTGTGAAAATAAAAAGCAAACCAAACAAGCAAGCAACCAAGCTGGGATCTCATCTGGACACCGTGGTGCAGGCTAAAAGAGGGGTGGGAGAAGATTGTTTTTTTTTAAATACTCCTGTCCCTTTTCGACAGCTCTCCTCAGTGCCTCCCACAGCTACACCTCTTTGTCTCAACATGGCTCATCCTCCTTGCAAACTCCCCCAGGGCACGTCCTCCTCTCAGTCATCGGGAGCTGTGGATGTGCATCCTCCTGGATTAGGCTGGGGATCTCACACCAGCCCCTCCCTTGGCACGCAGTACCTCAGGCAGGGAGGTCACAGTGATGTCTGAGCATGTGAGGTACCCATCCCAAGCAGGGGGAAGAGGGGAACCCTCAGGCTGTTGTGGGATTAGAGTGGCTAGGGTTCTGGTAGTTCATTATACTTGGAACAGAAAGGGGAACCTCGGATTTTAGTTAAAAATTTCAAAGCAAAGACGTGGTCCTGGCCCTTGGCTTCTGAATACACATCCTTTTTCCCCTGAAGCTTTAAAGCACTGAGGGGTTCTGGCATTGCAGAGGACTTCTCTGCTTTTCCTTATTGCAGATCGCAGACCTTTTTGGGTAACATATGAGCAGATTTACCTTTTAATCCCCAGTGCTCTTCTCCCAAAGGATCTTACCCAACCTAGGCACAGCTGTGTCTGTGCAATCTCCTGCCCTGCCAGGTCTGGGGCTTTGGGTCTGCTGGAGTGGTAGGCTAGGGCAATTGCAAAGCTCAGGTTTGGTTGCAGGCTTCCCTGCAGCAGTAGGGTGAAGGAAACGGATTTGGGATTTTGGGTGGAGAGCCAAGATTCATTGTCCTGGCTGGAAGCACAGGGTGGTACCTGCAGTCAGGACAGCAGAGGACCCTGGAATCCAGGCAGGATTGAGACCACATCTCTTATGAAACAGAGCCCAGGATCTTTCATGTGCACTCTGACTCTTCCAACTGTGGCTGGGGCTGGAGATTTCCACTTTCTAAGAGTACCTGGAGCATGGACCTGTTGTTGATGTCAAGGGCAGAGTGGCGCTCGTTTCCATCTCCTGTGCCCTCTGAAGTCAGATTTCTGAGGAATGGATTGTGGGCTTTGACCACTTTAATCTGACCTTAAGATCAGAAAGTGATTTTTATGGGGGCAGGGGTTTCAGGATGGTAAAGCTTATTAAATGTGTGTGTTTGACTTTGATTCACCTGCTCTTCGTGGCAGGGCAGAGAGATACTGCTCTGCTGCTGATTTGCTCCATGTAATCGCCTGAGTGATAAGTTCTGTCACTAAATCCTAATTTCTTCCAGGCAAGAGTCCTGTTGTACAAAGCCACTTGCAGCAGTGAGCATGGTGACTCTGCAGCTGTATCACTGATCATTTTACTGCGTAGTTCTGTTTGCTCAGAGCTGCTCTCACTCTGCAGTGCCTCACTCGTGCTTGCTAAGGGCACACGGAGGTTTATTCACACGGGCAGCTCAGTCTTGCACCCCTGGGAGTGGTCGGGTGCAGCTGAGCGAGCTACCTGTGCAAATAAGGATCCAGAAAGCGAAAGTTTTCTTGGATTTTATCCTCAGGGGCAGGGGAGCACAAACCTTTTGGACTTTGAGTGGTGATGATGGTGCTCTTTAACTTCCTCCCTGCCTCGTGAGGGAGTGGCGATGAGTGATGCTGGGTGCCAGCCAGGTGCCCCCTCCACTTCCCCAAGTACACCCTCAGGCAGCAAACAAACAGCTGGGAAGGAAAACCCACAGAGGGAGCTGCTCTCTCAGATTTGGGTGGACAAAGGAGGGGAAGTTAAAACTTAGAACAAGATGAGACTGTATTAAGAGTTCATTTTTTCAGCTCACAGCCTTACTTTTTTCTACGTATGCGTGCAGGGACCTGTGAAGATACAAATGCAGGGACCTGTGAAGATACAAATGCAGGCTTCTCCTTCCTCTTGTCCTGAGGGATATTGGATGCTCACACAGTGATGGCCAGAGCAGGTAGATCACAGCAGGAAGCACAGGGCAAAGCTGTGCTCCAGAGCAGTTGTGTGCCCTGGTGAGGCTCCCCCAGCACCTCTCTGTTGCCAAGACTTTTCCTAATATCTATTCAATAGTGGGAAAAATATCTTCACTGAAAGGGTGCTCAGGTGTTGGAATAGGTTGCTCAGGGAACATGGAAGTGTTCAAAAGGTGTGTGTGTGTGGCACCTGAGGATATGGCAGTGCTGGGTTAATGGTTGGACTGGACGATCCTTTTCAGCCTTACTGATTCTGTGACCTACTTGTCCATAGGAAGGACTCCATGGTTTGCCATGAACCTGTCCTAGCAGAGAGGTGGCTGCTGGTGCCTGCTGGCTTCAGGTCTAAGTGAGGTCTCAGGCAGTTGATCTTTCTGCAGACTTTGACTTCTTGTTGGCATCAGACAAGTTAGAGTTGCAGAGTGCTGTAAGAGGACCTGCCAAGTCTTTGATGGCACTGGAGACTTGAGGCTGACAGAGGTAACCATTAAGATTCTCTTGGGCTGCCTGTGTCCATCTCAATCTAAAATGAGGAGGGGAACTTCTGCTTTAAGGGAAAAGCATAAGTGGAGAAGAAGAGCTGGGAGAGGTGAGCCCAGGGTCTGTGTCTGCAGGAGCATCCTCTGTAGGAGTAGTTGTTGGATAAGCAGCTGCTGGTGGTTTTCTGCTCTGTGGCAATGTGGGAACCCCCCTGTGGTGTGCCCTTAAACTGGGGCTCACAGGTGCAGCTGTTAAAGGACCAGCTTTGCCCATTGTTTTCTAATTTGATGTCTTGAGTGTTGAGATTTTCTGTACTTTTGGAACTCAGTTGGGTAAGATACAGTAAGGCAACTTTGTTAGATGAGTTGGAAGTCTCTCAGGGCAGGAGTGGGGATGGAGGTATTTGTTGTGGGGGCTGAATTGAAATGCTGGAAAAAAATTACCTTGTGTTTGGATAGGTCTGTGTGCTGTTTGTGATGCCTTCTCCTTGCAAGGCTCTCTGAGCTCGTGCTGAGTGAGGCTGAGCTCTGAATTTTATGAGGAAGGTGTTTGTCCCCCAAGTACAAATGTCTAATTAGACCTGACACAGCAGAGGCATTTCCCTGACATTTATGTCACCGTCTTTCAAAACCTCAGGAGCACACAGGCTGGTGGGAGGCAACCCAAACAATGTCAGAAACAGCATAAAATTCTCCATTAGCCACAACCCCCAGAAAAGAAAAAACAACAAACCAACACCCAACCCTCACACTACTTTTATTAGGCACACTAAAAGTGAAAACAGAAGGGTGGGACAGGGTTTGTTGGTCTCTGCTTTTAGAAGGACATGAAATGGCTCATTTAAATTCTTAAGAGCTGCAATAGGAGGCAGGAGACACAATGAGGATCTCAGAGAGGAAAGGCCATCAGCTGAACAAACTAACCATGTGGTGGTAATCAAAGGGGAGTTCTGCAGAGCCCGCTGGGAAGTGCTTCACATGAGGAGGTTCCAGCTCAGCATAGCGAGCACCCCATCAACTGAAATCTTTAATAAATTATAAATTAAAATAAAGCAGGGAAGGCATGTGTAGCAGAAGGGAAAGATGGGTCTGAGATGTTCCCAAGCAGAACGTGCTCCAAGCGTGTGCCGCGGCGGCTGTTCCTGCCCTGGGAGCTCAGCAGGGCTGGTGTTGAGGATAACTCCTAAGTCCTGCATTGCTGAGCTCCCTTATCCCTGGTGTGCATGAGGGGCACACCCTGTGCTTGGAGCAGCTTCCACCAGTTTTGCTCTGGAGGTTCAGTTCTCCAAGAAAGAGGGCGCAGCAGGAGCGTGCTGGGAATGAGGAACCAACCTGCAGGAACAGGGTCAGGCCCTGGTTGCTGTGGGTATCTGCCCTGAAAGCACGAACTGTCAGGTGCTGCCAAGCACAGTTCTGAACAATGATGGTCCAACGAGGCTTGAAGATAGAGAAATAAAATCCCCAGGTAAACCCTGTGTGATTGTGGGGCGTGTCATCTTCAAAGCGCTGCGCAAGCGTTAATGGAGCTTCACAACACTGCTGTGTGGTGGGGGAGCAGTGGTGTCATTTTTACAGGTAAACACATTTTTACAGGTAGATTAATCAGGATTTTTTTGGTTATTTTTGCAAAAGTGAAATTTAACATTTTCTGATAAATACAAAATGAAGTTAAACGAGCGAGTGGGACAAAATCTGCAAAGTCAAAACCAAGTAGTGCTAACCCACAGAATAGGGAAGTAGGAGGTAGCAAAAAGAAAACAAAACAACTTAGAAGCAGAAATATCCCAAGCTTTAGAAGTGTTTAATTTTAACCAAAATTAAACCATATTGAAATTACTCCTTGGTTGATGCAAGTGGCTTTGGTTCAAGTTACACTGTGAAGAAATTTGGCCTCAAGGAAAATTTCTTCCCAAGAGAAGTGATGGTGGGACAGTTTAAGGAGAGGAGACTTGAGCTCAGAAATATCTGCTGATGGAGATTGATACTGGAAACCAAGAGTTGGGTTGGTCAGGGCTTGGAGCAGCCTGTGGAAAGTGTCCCTGCCCATGATAAGGAGTTTGGAACAAGATGATCCTTAAGATCCCTTCCAACCCAAACCATTCTATGATCCTATGAAATCCCCGTTGGGAGGGCAGGAATACTGCCCAGCCAAGGTGCTAAGCTTCAAACACAAGCACCAAAGGATTTTGGTTTTGTAGCTGTAGTTTTTAATCAACCATTAGAGCACACAAGAAAAGCCTCAGAATTAAATTCCTACCAGGTTGGAGCACTAACTGTTAGAAAAATGTTTGACCAGGTGCAAACTCAGCTTGCTTCAATTTTTGGTGTTGCTTTTTCAGATCTCCTCCAAATAAATTACTAAAAGCTTGAAATCAGTGTCCGTTTTAGAAGTGTGAGCACAGCCCTACCTATGAGCAGGGGGCAAATGTGGAATGACAGCAATTTTTTGGTGGTTTAATTTTAAATCCTCTGGAATCAAACTGCTGGGAGGATCCTGATGGAAAGTATGACAGAGACTTAAATGAAGGGTAACAGCACAAATTCAGTGTGGTTATAATGGCCATTTTCCCTCATTACAGATTCTGGCTGTGACCTATTGCCTTTGCTTTCACTTTCTTCTACAGCTGAATTTTGTTACCTTTCTCATCAAACTGGGATGTTCAGGAGGAACAGAACCTGTGATGTACTTAAAACAAAACCAACCCAAAACCCCAAACATTTTTTAATAATACTGTTATTTGTAACTGAATGATTAAGGGGATTGCAACGTATGCCTGCTCCATATCACCTTCTGCAGGGAGTTGGCTGCAAGATCCCAGTGTTTCTGGTGCCTGAAAATTCCACATTCAATTTCTTACTTTGCTTGAGTATGCAGCAAGATTTGCCAAAATTCAGAAAGTAGTTTGCTGTTTCAAAAAAAACCCCAAATTACTTGGAGTGCAAGTGCATCATCAATAAAATTAAATTTTGCTTAGTTCTCAAATTGAATTCAAATTATCAAACTGAATATTTGAAAACTTGCTTTGACTTGAAAGTATAAACTTTTGCAATGCCAGCAATTTAGTGTAACTTCTTTTGTCTGTTTCTCAGAAGCTTTTGGCAAACCTCCTTCCCTTTTCACATGAAATTATTTTTTATGACTTCCTGAGAGTGTTCAGGTGACACAAAGTCTAAAAATTATGAGCAAGCCTCTCCTGAAGCTTCTTCCTCCCTTTTGCCTTCCTTCTTTGTGGATCTTTTGTAAATAAGTGTCACTAAGGTTTCTGAGAAACAGATACACAAATATTGCTTCAACCAACAGCACTGAACTGGTGCTTTAAATTACACTTGTTCCTTCTAGACTCAGTTCTAATCACAGTGTGAGAAGCTTTTTAGATTTCTAATGGCAAGTAATGGTCCATCTAGGAGAGCCCTGTATTATTTCCAGGGTGCTTCTTGTGGGGAAGCCACAAGGTTGTCACCTTCATGTGTGTCTGGAAGCTCAATATTGAAATATTGAGGGGGAAGAATAGGGCTGAAGACTTGAATTTTTATTTTTAAGTGTTTATTCTCCATGACTTTATTTTATTTTTTATCCAGTAAAGGAAAAATTTGCAATTTCTCAAGTAAAGATTGCGCTTTTGAGACTGGCAGGGGTGGTTCTGTGCCCTTGCCCCCAGTGAATGGGACTCCTCCTGCAGCATCTCTCACTTGGGTGCATGAACTCAACTTGGTACATGAATAATGAGGAAGTAAAAAGCCAAAGATCAGGAAAAAATAGACTTGGAAGAGGAGTTTTATTCTTGGGTGATTCTGGGTTGAATGCCAAGCCAGGTGATCAATCCTGTTTTCTCTAGTGGGCCTTGTTGGGTGAGTGTTGAAGTCAGTTCCATTAAAAATCCATGGGCTTTTCAGTGTTTTAAGTACTTGTTCTCTCTCTTTTATTGTCTCATTTCTAGCTTATCTACCTGGCCTAATTTTGCTCCAAATGTCTCCATTCACTTTAATTAAGCTGTTTATTGGCAGTGTCTTTTAGCAAAGAGGCTTTGAGGAAGAAGAGCATCTCTGTGCAGTAAGTGAGAGCAGGGCTGGGTAGGTGGAGTTAGAAATCTCTTTGCCAGGAGCTCGCATTTTAAAAAAAAGGACAAAAGACTGACATTCCCTTGGTGGCAGCACAGATTTGGGTGTTCACAGCCAAGTGTGATGTCCTTCTGGACCGGGACATCTCTGAACAGCAAAAATCACCTGCTGGCACCCAGCCACCAGTCAGTTATCAGAAGTAATTTGTTTTCTGTGGTGCTGCTCAGCTGTAGCTTGAGCAGCCAACGTGATAAAACTGGAGATAGAGGAAAAAGTCCATCTGGAAAGATGGCACAGGGAAACCTGTGGAATTCGGGCATAGTTTTGTCTGAACCTCGAGGCCGTTTGCTGCCTGTGCAGGTAGTGAAGGGCAGGAGCTCGGAGGTAGCAGAGTCACTTTCGCTGCCAGTCATAAAGATGCAATTATCACCCCTTGTTTGACCGAAGACTGTAAAAGGAGACTCAATGTGAGTATTTACTGTATTTTTCTCCCCCCTCTATTAAAAGGATGGCCAAGTTTGAGTTATGGTAATAGCGGCACTCAGGGTTTAGGACTCGCCTCCCTGAAATTTTCAGGACCACTAATTTGTGGTTACTCCAGTGCTAGAATGGACTCGGTGGTGGTGGCCTTTAGACTGGCAATGCAGTAAAAGTTTAAAGCTGCAACTGCTTGGGAGCCAAAGAAAGAGAGAAGATTGAAACCTAAAGGTTAGCGTGAAATGCACTTTACTGTTATCTATGAGAACAAATGAGTTAAAAAAATTTCAAATACCAGAATACCCTACAGGGAGGAGATATAACTATTAAAGGGCTGTTATAGCTGCAATAAATGTAGGAACAATAAAAATAAATTGATGAAGTAAATGTCAGCGCTGTTCCCCTGAGCTGCCCCCACACCTTTGTCCAAAAGTAGAACATCTCCAATTACAGAGGGTGGAATCAGCCTTCAATGACAATATGACAAGGACAGAACATAGAGCAGTGGCACAGGGAACACAATTATGCACAGCCTTGAAAAATTGTATCATAGCACAATGTATGGAAGAAATCAATTAATGATGCAGGGCCTCCACTTCTGTCTAATAATCCTGTGAGAGAAGGATGAACGTCCCCCCCCTCACCTTGGAAAAGGAGAAGGGGACAGCGTCGGTGAAGAAGGATGACCCATGAGTGAAAGTCTGTATAATACCATGGGGTCAGCATTTTCATGCTCTGTGGTGTGTGGCTAAATCTCTTTACCCATTATTTTTTAAAAAAAATACTTTTGGGAAAGTATTTAACAGAAACCCCGTTTGGTGGCTAAATAGCCACTGGAAAAAAAAAAAAAAAAGATTTCTTTGGTGAAAAGGCCAAAGATGGGAAAAGCCAACCACTCAAATCCAAAGCCAGGAGCTGAAAGGAAAATGAAAATTTTTAGGAGTAAACAGTGTAGATGGTAGAAGACAATTTATCTTGTGCAATTTACAACAGGTGCTAAACATTACAAAAACCAGAGCTATTAAGCAATCAAATTAAGCTATAATTAACAGAAGAAAACTGTGCAGGAATTCTAATTAATACATATCTGAGCACAACCGTGATCCCCTCCACAGCTCAGCTTTCTAAACCCCTCCCATTACCCAAGAGTGACCCAAGGGTCAATGCTTGGAGAGTGTGTGGGATGCTCTGGATATCATCAGAGGTGTTCCCCAACAGCTGCAGTCCCAGATGCTGGCTTGGAGGGTGATGCTTTAGTTTGGGATATGTTGTTCCAAGCCTCTAGAAAGACTCATCTTTTGTCTTGAGGATCTGGCTGAGAGGAGCCCATCATGAGCTGGGTTCATCTTTTTGTTTCTGTTTGCCCTCTGTGGTCATCCCCCCCCTTCCCCATGAGGTGCATTTCTGAGCAAGCCCTGTTTCCCAAGGTGCTGCTGCTGGAGGTTTGCTGACAGCAGTGTTCCTGGATGGAGATTCTGAGGTAGCATGGCCACAATTCTTCTAGAGATGTTAATTCTTGCTTTGGCAAGGACCTTATCTGAATGCTTCCCAAAAATAGAGATAACAGTGCTTTGCTGGCTTATGGAAGTGTTGGGAAGATCAGGTGGTTTAATGCCTGTGTGCCACTTCCAAGTGCTGTCATTATAGTATCATGGTCCCTCTTAGGGAGGATTTGTTATTTTTACAAAATTAATTGTAAATCCAATAGAAAATAATTCAGCCTCTGAAATTCTGGTGAGATAATTATTGTGAAGGCAGTATTAGTGTAGTTCCTTTCAAATGATTCACTACTTTAATTATTACTTTATAATTCTATGCAAATACAATTTAAAGCCCCTGTAACCTTTTCATGGGTTGGTTGAATTTACCCCCTCAAACATGGTGCTGACTCCTTCAATTCCCCTGTTACATTCATCAGGTTGGTTGCTGTGGTTGGCAGCAGTTTTCCCTGGAAAACAGCATCTTTTACTGGTGGTTCTTCAGATTTTCTTGCTCAGGGTTGCAAGTCCCACTGCTTGTTGTTGGTTGACTGTGTCTTGCATGATTTGATAATTTTTCACTTTTTTGTGAACGTTATCAGTTCCAAAAATATCATTTCCAAGGTTGGGCCACCTCCCCCATGCCCACCTGCTTGGCTGGAAATCACTGGGAAAAATGTGAAGCCCAAGACTAAGGCCACTGCCAGGTGGATTTTGAGTCAAGGTGAGATGACTGAACCTGATAATCTCACACTCTCCCCTCCAAACCAGGGACTGAAGGAGGAGTTTCCTCTGCCGTTTTCCATGCAAACGTCTCTGCCTGGAAAGATGTGTTTTAATTGTGCTCTGAATAATTCTGAGACCTGCTTGCTCTTCCTGGCTCCCTGCCCAGCTGGTGCATAAACAGCCCCCTGCCCAACCCTTGGGAGCATCCCTCTCTGGGCATCCCAGAGCCATACCTGACGAGTTGGATACGGGGTCAGGCCTGGGCTGGTGGGATTCTAAAATTCTCCAGGGATGGGGATTTTCCAGCCAAGGTGCTGAAAGGAAACATTTTTCTTTGGCATTGTGCTTGTGCCTTCACAAATCCTACTCTCTTCCAGGGTGTCCCTCTGCCATGGGATGCTCTGCAGGGACTGGGAATTGGTGTGTGTTTAAAATGCTGTCAGGCTCTGGAGCATCACTCCTGGAAGTGATTGCCAGTGCCTTACCCTCGTGTGCACGGGCATCCTAAATCTGAGTGTGTGCCTGCCTGTCTGTGAGATCAGGACCTCGGTGATTAATAACAATTAACAATTAATTAATTATTCCCATCAGGTAGATATGCAAACCTCTTGCTTATTCCTGGACACCTAGCACAGCGAATTAAAAAGCACAGTGTGAGCTTTTAAAGGGAATATGCTTCCCTTTCGTTGGGTGCTGTTTCATGTGTCGAGGTTTACTTTTGTAATTTTGTGGCAGACTTCCCTCTTTTTCACTCATCTTTCCTTCATTCAAATTTTTGTTGGATAAATTGTTGGGGATTTTGGTGGCTGCAGGAGTGAGTGATTAATGGCATGGATGAGAGAGGGGAAAGGCAAGGAAGCTCTGGGAGGAAAAGCTGGGTAGATGGGCTGGTGCTGGTGGCAGGGGAGAGATCCCAGCCCCGGGCAGGGTGACACCAGGTCAGGGGATAACTCCACCCCAGTGCCCAAAACCAGTGCCTGGAGGAGATGCACAAATCCCACCACACAGGGGGAAAAAGGACACCCGGCACAGGCAGGAATTCAAGCAATTAATCCTTTACTTAAAGAATAATAAGCAGCCAGATTTTTACATACCAAAAGTGGGAACAAGGTAAAAGGGGTTAAAAACTAAAAAGCAAGGACAGCAGACACCAATTAACACAATGCTAATTGACAATTTCCCCAAGCCTCCATGAAACATGCCAGACCTATTTCCCCAATTACTAATTAAATCAAACCACACGCACAATACTAATTTTCCCAACTTTGGGAGTTCAGTAGACAAATAAAATGTGAAACTAACTTAAACATGTTGTCAAAGTGCAGAGAGATTAAGGAACTTTAAGGGAAAAGGGATTCTCTGGATATAGTCTTTATATTTCTGACCATTTTGAAGAGTTCGAGGAGGGATGTTAATTGAGGCAGGTATGTGGTGGGGTCCTGCTTGCTGGATGTGATTAACACCCTGAGAGAAGGTGAGGACACGAGGCTGGTCTGGTTTGCTGCTTAATGAGAGGCTTCCTGAAAAACAGCCTGAAAGGGGATGCTTGGGGCACTGGGGATGCCTTGCAGGTATGGACAAGAGCAGCTGTCATTTGGAGAAACTTTGTCTGGAGCTGGAGGAGAGGTGGTAGCAGCAGCTCCTGCCAGGCTGTGCTGGTGTGGGGACAAGTGTGCTGCCCCATCCCTGGAAATGTTCAAGGCAAGGCTGGATGCGATTTGAGCAGCCTGGTCCAGTGAAAAATATCCCTGCCCATGACAAGGGGGGTTGGAATGAGATGATCTTCCAGGATCCTTCCTGAGCCAAACTCTTCTGTGATCATGCTGCTCTTCCGGTCTTCTGAGAGATGCTGGAGGTGCACTTGTGGTTGGGATGTCCTTGCCCTGCCAGGCTGGGCAGGAGGAGCAGAAGGACAGCTCAAAGTCCTCCAGCTGGTTGTGCTTTATCAAACGGCCACCCCCTCCCCCGGCATGGAATGAGGATGAAATAGTGATGGGATAGGTTAATGCTGATAATTAAAGAGAGTTTAAAACTAAGCAGGAGACTGAACTGCGTGTGTGGGTGGCTGGAATGGTTGTTTGATGTGAAAGTCAATGACTGAATTATTCAGAGAGTGATTTCCAAATGATAATTTTACATTTCCCATAACTGATTTTGATTTATTCCGGCAGCAACCGATAGCCCAGCAGGTGTTGGAAGAGGTTCTTGGCTCTGCCGCTGCTTTTCAGTCTCCTTTGAGCACAGAAAGGTGCTCAGAGCTGGAATCCACCCGTGCTTGCTGACTGACCTTTGTGCACCCATCACTGATGGAGCTGGGAGTTTTTCAAAGGAGAAAGGCAGGGAAGGCAGTTGTTTTAAAGAAACTGGCCTGTTGCTCTCATCCTAAGAGAGACCTCTTGTACAGAGCATCCCTCTCCTATGGTAAATAGGTATTTCATTTCTTAGGGGACACACAGCTGCTCCAGAGAGGTGTGGGATAGCCTTATCCTGGTATGCATGGGCTAATGGGATTTGTGGGATGCTGCTGGCATTGGTCCCTCGTGGGCCAGGTGGAAGCTGCAGGTTGTTTCAGAGGAGGCTTCTTTCTCTCTCCTTGTGGTCATTAATTCTTTCTGGGGCCAGGGAGATCTCTCCTAATGAAAGCTGCAGCGAGATTGGTTTGCTGGATGGCAAAGCCTCAGTTTTGGTGAATCAGCAATTTCTGATGAAAAATCTTTTGTCTGAAAATTCCCAAGAAGCTCCAGCTCTGACCTCGGAGCACATTACCAGGATTTATGGAGCTCTCCCATGGTTTATTGTTGTACCACAAGCAGAGCTGCTGGATGAGTTTTGACTGTCCTTCTGGGCAGGGAAGCAAATCAGCGGCGTGGCACCGTCCAAACTTGCACGATACGACACAAATCCTTGCTGTGGGGTGGGTTGTGCCCACATCAAGTAGTTTCTGGCCACTTTGAGGCTGCTTAGGGTTGGGGTACATCTTACCTTCTCTAGGCCCAACTCCTCCTTTACCTGTTCTGGTGAGTGGTTCCTGCAGAAATATTCCCAGTGCTACCAGCTCTTTAATTAGGAACAGAAGTGGTGACTGCATCGTGACTTTGTGGTGTATTTTCTGAAGGCTGCAGGCATGGAGAGGAAGTTTATGCCATGCACCTGCCAAGGGTATCTTAGTGACAGCAAATAGCCACGGTAAGGCACAAAAAACCCTTGCAAAGCATGAGAATAATAATTTAAAAAAAAAAATTCCCATTTTATAGCTGTAGGCCCAGCACATTGGCACTGTAGTATTTGCTCAAGGTTGCAAGAAAACAAAGCCTGAGCTTGGAATCAGAGTGAAATCCACAGAATAACTTCAGCAGCAGGACACAAATTTCCTCTGCATTATAAGCATCCATATTCACCTCCTTAAGGAGCACAGCAGGAGGAATGTGGTGGCAGAAGGGTTCCAAAAGGCTTGTCCAGGAAAGAGGGAAGAAGTATTACATAAGGCATGATTTATGAGCAGGGAGAACATCATTGATGTGCACTGCCAGGCTGTAGGTAAGGCCTTCCCTATATGACAACTTCCAACCATTTCAATGGAGATGGTGGTGAAGAGTTTTGGAAAATGCAGAAATGCAGGGAAAACACCATGATGGATGGAGATTTTTCCAGCCCATCCTTCCAGTGTCTCCTTTAACTCAAGATTCACACTTTGTGAACTGTGTATTTATCAGCTGTGGCATTGAGCCACCCAAAGGTGGGGTGACCTCCCCAAGGCAGAGCAGAATGCTGGGGACAGGGACAGGACCACGAATTCAGTGCTCTGACTGCCTGGAGTATGGCCCATCCAGAAGGCCAAGCTCCCTCCCCATAATGATAGGGAAAAGTAATCAAATTACTGCCTTTCATGTCACATTAGTGAAAATGGATACTAGTATGATGCATATTAATATAACATGATGGGAAATTGCTAATACAATTAGACCATCACATTTTATTAGCACCGGAGTGACAACTCCCACTGAAGAGCAGCCACGGCTGGGAGCGAGCACGAGCGTGGTGTGCAGCCACAGGGGACAGTACTTAACTTTCCAAAAAGCCCCCTTTATTTTCCTCTTCAGGAAGTTTTGACCACCTGGGTATGGGTTACTGCAGCCCTTTGTAAATACTCCCTGGATACCCTGGGAAATGAGTCCTCATCTCAAAAGTTATCTGCCTCCCATATATATATTTTTTTCTTTCTATATATATGGATGGTATATGAAAATCAGAATATGCTACTCCCCTCTACAAAGATGCATACATTTTTCTTAATAGAGTCTACCTTTTTCTATTTCTTTCTACTTTATTATCTAGCTGCAAAATGATTCTGTACAAGTTTTTTGGGTTACAAATATAAATACACATTCATAAACATCATCCTGCTAGGGCAGTGGGGTTTGGAAATAGGTGGTCTTCGGAATTAGGTGGTCTTCAGGTGTCTTCCAGCCTAAACCACTGTGTGATTCTATCCCAATGCTCATCCTCAATCCGAGGGTCACCCTCTAAGTGGAAAAAGGCCTCTGTCTTAGCTGGCAGCCTGTTGGGATGAGCAATCCTGTGGCATCCAGCAAGTGTGAGCTCCCACCAGGATGAGATACATTTCCTATTGCCCCTGTAATCCCAAAAAATTTAACTCCTGAACAGAAGTGGCTTTGTGAAACAGTTTATTTTCCTGGTTAGAGGCTCTGCCTTAAAAATTCTATCTATCATAATGAAATTATCTTTAATCATGGTATTAGCTGTCATACCAAGAAGCATCCGTGGATTTCCTATAGCAGGCAGGTGCAGGTTTTAAATACAATGCCCAGATAATGACTGAGTCTTTGTCAACTTGGAGAAACAGGGAAGGACTTGACACTCTGAAAAATTGTTATGTGTCAGTACAGCATAAACAGGATGGCACCCAATAGGTGAGCAAACAGCAGAAAAGGAGAGCCACCTTTTCTGGAGGTTTAAGGCATTTAGGGAAGTATTTAAAGGAAAGATGTTTGCAGTTTGTCGGATTCAAATACAGCCCAACAATCTATAGTGTGTTGTGTGTCTGCTGCTTCTTAATATTTTTTTATGACAGGAATAGTGAGATTTGTGTTTATAGCTGGTTGTCACCCCAGGAGAGAGAGTGTGTTTCTGTACACTCACATGGAGATGTTCTCCTATGTGTGTTTTAAACAGTTTCAGCTGAGGCACTTCATAAATGCCATCTCTAACGTGGTGAAATGGGTAAAGGCTGATAATTTTCTATTTGGCGTGGGACACTGAGGCCAAAGGGAAGGCTGGGCAGTGGAGGAGGGCAGTGATTGCCTCAAGCTGGGAAAGCAGTGGTGGGAACCTCAAGCCTAATTAAAAATGTATTATTTTTCTGGTGTAATACTCCAACTGTTCCAGAAGAACTGTGCTTGTGGTTCTGCCCATTAAAATCAAATATTTATATTTTATGTTTACTTCAAAGACTGTCAGTGAAAAGAAAGTGCTTTCTAAGTAGTTTAATGTGTGAACAGGTTTTGGGCTAAGCTTGGGAAAATGAGTTTGTTGATGTTAAGTGACACAGACCGCATGAATATTTACAGGTGCTTTTTGAGGTGTAAGGTGGTTTTCCCCAGCCTTTGGCATGTGTGGAGGGTGTTGGTGAAGTGAAGAAGTTGCACATTGGAGGAGCATTCCTTATTTTTTTGCTTTTTTATTATGTCCCAGCTTTTGTGTAGAAAATTTCCTCACTCTGTGGAATGCCTTAGGATGATTTGGATGCTGTGGGCTGCTGTGAGTGTCACTTCCTAAAGCAAAAGACAGAGATGTGTTTCAAGCACCATCAGACAACAACCATGGATGGTTGTTCCCATTATATTTGAAATATCAATCTAACTCTAGGTGCAAGGGGGCCAAACCTGCCTGCATTTGACTGTGTTGGACTTGTGCTGGACACAGCACCTTCCTCGCCTCTTGTGTTCAGAGACAGTTTTTAAGTTCTTGTTTTTCCCCAGGAAGTTTATGAAAATGAGATAAAGCCATCATCATCCTACTGGTGTGGGTAATAACAGTGCTTAATATCGCTCATCTTTGAAGTGCTTTACAAATATTAAATAATTAATCTGCACAAGAATGGAAGAGAGAGAATCTTCCTTCCACTGATACACTGAGGAGCAGAGGCAGAGAAATCCAGGAGCTTTCTCCAGGCTGAGAGGGAGAGGGTGGTTGGAAAATGGATCCATTCCATGTGGTGCCCATCTGGGGCCACTTGAACAATGGCCACTCTGCCTGGATGATGGGATTGTGGCATTTGCACTGGGGGATGATGTGCCCTCACCTTGCCCCTCTGACCAGGCAAGCAGATCCATGGCTTTTCCTCCAGCATCACCTGGAAAGCCTTTCCAAAGGGGGAGACACTTTATGGATGGTTTTTTTCCGTGGGTGGGATGCTGGGAATAACGTAGCTCGTGATATGGGTGAGGTTGGATCATGGTTTGACTTCATTGTGGGAGTTTGAATGGGTTGGATCTCCTGTGGGGTAACAACGTGGGGAGTGAAGGATGCAGCTGCTGGATCTGGGATCACAGCCTGGGAGCAAGCATGATATGGGCTTTGCTTTCCAAAGCACTGGAGACAAATAACACACAAACTGTTCATAGCAGCTCTCCAGAGATTAGAGACTTTCTGCAAGCACCAAGGGAAGACCTTTAATGTAGATAAGTTGTTCATTTCACAAATCCCAACCCACTGGATTTTCTTTAAGCTCTTGAGTGTGATGGGGAGGTAGAACTGGGAGGCTTTCCCATGCAAGTCCAGTAAATGTGAGATGTGTTTTGCAGGAGGCCTGGGGAGAGGCCAGGACATCCCAGCTCCCTGTCAGTCCTTGCCTGCCTTTGGCTGTGTTGGGCAGGGAGAAACAGGGATTGGACTCTGGGATTCTCACAGCCCAGGGGAGCATCCTCAATGCCTTGCTTTTGGCTATTTTGGGATGAATTTTTACCTTGTTTCTTGGGGTCAGAAGCTTCATCCTAGAGATGGGAGGCTTCTCCCTGTTGAAATGGATGTATTTAGCAAAGCGGATTTTGGCTATTTTTTGGCACTTTTTTTTTAATAGAAAAAAGCCCTAACCAATCAGGTTTACCCAATATACTCTGATTTTGCCCTTTTTCTTAGCCCGAGTGTGTTGTTGTGTATTGTAAGCACTGATCTGGCAGCGAGGCCCCATCTTGTCACTCTGTTTGGCTTTTCCTTTTCTTCCCTTGTGGGCCCGGTGCTGGGCAACTAAAAATCACTTTGCCTTTCCCAGTCTTTATCTAACCTCCCCAAAGTGGGCCAAGCAAGCCTGGTATTTCCACACAATTCAAGCAGTGTTGGTTTTTTTTCATCACAGAGGGCAAATCCCAGAATAGAGCATAAATAAATAGATGATTTTGGAGGACTGTAGATCATTGAGCAGAATGCAGAAAAGGCTCCTTGTTTTGAAAGAGCAGCGTGAGGCTCGGCAACAATGAGTCTTGAAGCCTGATGAAAATCTTGGATGCTTTGAGGCTCTGTGTGTTGGGGGAACTTTATTTATATTTGGCACAGACGAGCTCATGTGTGATGCCAGCGGCTGCCAGGGGACGTGGATGGAGCTGAATAAATCTTCTCCCAGCCTGATACAGGGAAATGTTGAATCAGGCTGGAGGTGGTCATTTCTAAGCTTTGGTTGGGTTTTGAAGTCAGCCTGGTTTCCACAAGGAAAATACTTTTTTTTTTTTTTCTTTTAAGAAGCAGACCCTCCACCATAAAAAAAATGCAGACAGCACCTGTGTTGTTATTTCCATAACCCCCCTGCCCATGGCAGGGAGTTTGGAATTAGATGATTTTAAGGTCCCTTCCAATCCAAACTAGTCTATGATTCTATGGAAAACTGCAATAACAATTCTCCATAGATTTAATCTCTTCCTCTCCCAAAACTTATAATGCTATGCCTCTTTTGAGACATTTAGTGCTACCAGCAGACCCCACCTTCTTACATGAACTGTAAAACACATCTCCTTTGCTAGAAAGAGGGAAATTTGTCAGCCCTAGAAAAGAGCAACAGGAAGAAAATAACCTTAAAACTCCACTTCAAAACTCAAGACAGTTGAGCATGTCGATAGATAGATAGAAACATTATTTTTTTTCTAGAACAGAAATGCATATTTCCAGGGTAAACATTTTGGTGATGCCCAAGGCGTATGCAAATAGGGAAGAAAGTGGAGGCAGCTCCTGTTAGCCACATAAGTTGGGAAATTTCACTTTGCAAAGCCCTGTCTTGGAAAAGACTGCTGATTTCATATGGTGGAGCTCCCTCTTTTCCCCACCAAATTCCCTACTTTGAATACAATAAAGTTGCTTTGAACTCTTTCAATTATTTAACATTTTTCAAGTGGAGAAATATTTGGGGGTTTAATTGCATTTCTAGCTCTTCCCCCACCCCACCCCACCCCACGCAGGTTTTTTTGGGGTTTTTAAAAAATTTTTTTTGTCTCCATTCTGTTTGCTAAACAGTAATTGCAGATCTTTCCTGCCACCTTTAATACTCCCAGCTAATTATCCTGAAATAAATCTCTTTCAAGTCTGCATGCCAGCAGTTGTGGGATATGAGCAGCTCTTTCAGCTCCCGGCTGCCTGTCACTCAAGCAGGCCTCAGCTGCAGCTCCGAATGATGAGTATTAGTCTCCCGCTGGGATGATTCTCCCAATCTCCCCACTTCCAACAGCATCTCCCAGGGCTGCACCACGCTCCTACCTGTTAGCCTAATCTGGGATTTTCTTTTGCTAACGCTGTTATTTTGAAAGGAGGAAGAGGATTCCTGGGAGAAAGGCACTCGGTTAACCTTTTCCTAATTGCCATTCAAAGCTGAAAGCAAGGCGGGGGAAAAAAATAAAAATAAAATCAGATGATGGGTGTTGCTGCAGGGAGGAAGGCTCAAGGAGGGTGGGCATGCAGGTGACATCCCTCCTGCCTTCCTGGGATTAGTTCTTTGGCCAAAGTAGGGGTTTTGGGGGTGGGCTCCCAATTTTGGGAGTCGCCATCCTTGGGGACTCAGCAGCATTATTTGCAGCTTGTGTCCCGCTCGCTCGGGAACAAGGTTGTGGGGTTGTAGGCAGAGCTAAATGCTCCATCATTAATTTATTATGTGCTAGCAGTAATAGCCAGGGCTATTTTTAAATGCCACTTAAGCTGGTGCTCACACACGGGTGTGTAATTTGACTACAGGACATGCAGAAAATGACACATTGTAGCGCACTCACAGATACGGCTTTAAATGAAAGAACTATTAAACTATTAGTATTTAAAGCGCTCTGGGGTTTTTTTTCCCCCCTTCCCTGCTGTATGTGGGCCTTTTAATGGCTTTAACAATTGGATTATTCCAGAACCAGTCTTGCTGGGGATGCCATGTGGATGCTCTGGGTGATGTGATGGGATTCGTGGTACCCGTTGCCTCTCGGGAGCTGCTGATGGGAAGTGTGGGATGCTCAGAAGCATCACAGCCATCCCCTAGCTCTGCACTCACATCTCCACCTCATTCCTGAAGCCAGAGGTTTCGGTTAGCCATTAAAGGCACTCCCGGGTTGCTTGTGGCCTCAAATCAGTCTTCCCAAAGAGTTGTTTTTCACTGAGGGCCCCCTCTCTAAACTAGTGATGGGCTGCATTGAATTAATTCCATTAACTGCCAAAGGAATTCCTCGCTGCCGAATTATATTTCCTGTGCCTGTAAATCATTTCACCGCTGCTTTCCCTGACAGTTATGCAAGTGACCTTTTGATTTCACCATGTTTGGTGTTTTTTTATTTATTACATCGATAACCACCTGTGGCTGTGCACCATGGTGAGGTTGGGGTGCTCAGGAATATAGAATATTTTATAAATATGCATGTATTAAAAAATGGAAACAGATAAAGGTGAATGTTCCAGACTTGGACCTTGGAAACATAATATTTACACTGAGTAAGTTCTGTTAGTTTTAAGAGTCTATTTCTGGGTATTTTTACTTCCAGAGGAAGAATTACTTGAAACCTTCCCCTTCTTCTGACTGAGCATGTTTTTTCTTTTGTTTAATCACTGGGCCCAGCTCTGCAGAATCCAAGCAGACACTGGATTTAATGGGAGCTGTGGATGCTCAGATACCAGAGCCAGGGATGGTGTAATTTGACTTGTGTAGTAGCAGGGCTGTGGATTCCCCAAAGGAAGGGGGACTTGGACACCCCAATTTTTGTGCTGGGCTTTGCAGGTGCTATAGTGCTATAAAGAAATCTCTGACCCTGTAAAACTCCTGGTTTCCCAGGAATCCCTGCCTGCACATCTTGCCTTCCCTCCATGGTCCCATCCCAGAGGGTCTGAGCATGAAATGCTGTGAGTGAAACTGCTCTTCCAGGCTGGGAAACCATGTTGGCATCCTGGTGCTTGATTTGTAAGTCTAATTAGAAGTTAGAAGTGGCAGTGGCAGCACTTGCAGGCACAATTATAGCACCTGCAAAAAAAACCGAACTACAAAGAAAAGGGAGCCTGTTTTTCCCATTTGACTCATCGTCTGGGTGCAAGTTTTCTATAAGTATCATGGCCTGATGAGGAGAGCTGTCTGGAAAAACCTGCAAACCAGAGGAGATCCCTGCTCTGGCCCTTTTAACAAACCTGAAGCATTGTGGTTGGCTTGTGCAAGGTTTTGCCTAAGTCATAAATTGAGGTTTCCTGCAAAACATCTGCTCAGCTCTTATCTCGCTCCACAAGAGGCGAAGAAATCCTCTGTGGTTCTCCTGTGGCGTGGTGCAAGTATGGGCACCTATTTGTAAGGAAATATCAAAATAGAAGCATGGAAAGAATCCTCATGTTTGCTTCCCAGTGCTGCATTAAGTGTGTTTTGGGGCTGTTGGTAATGCCCTTCTCAGTCCTGGGCAGGTAGTGCAGAGCAAGCATCTCATTCCCAAATGGAATTTGTAGTGCTCCTGCCAGGACCAAGGATTGCAATTTTGGAAAGCAAAGCCCCCATGGTAGCTGCAGAAACACTGTGCCTTTACCTTCTGCCTTTTCCATCTTCTGTGGCTTAATCCCTAAACCAGACTTAATTCTTGGAGCAGTTGAGCCCTCCTAGTCCATGGCTGGGGTCATAGAATTTGGCATAGGGTTGTCCAGCCCTCAGCAGAGGGGGATGTATGATAGTATGTGCAACTTGTATGCTCCCTGACACCTTGGGATGTGGTTCAATCTGGTCCAACATCTTTGCCTCTATGGGAGTTGTACCTCAGCTGATATCTAAATGTTGGAATTGCTTTCATCCTTCAAAGTCTGCTCCTTCTGCTGTCTTTTTTTTTTTTTTGTGCTTGTGTGTGCCTGGATCTTCCCATTTTGCATCCCTGGATCTTTGTTTTTAAATTACATCCTATTAATTATCTCAGTTTCCACCTTTCAAATTCCAAAACCAGCATGAGGAAAAAATACAAACTGAGAATAAAATTTCGGACTCCTTCCACTGCTGCTGGTGTGTTTGCCCAGAGCCTTCCTGAAGGACACCAATAAATAATGCTCCTCATCCCCTTAAAAATTAAATTAAACCCAAGTTTCTCAGGGGAGGAGGATAGGTTAATTACAAAGAGTTACCAATGCCATAGCTAAAAAGACTCCTTCATTTTAATATTTAATATTTTGGATTATACTTAATATATGGTTTGTTTGGGTTGTTTTTTTTTTTTGCCAAACCAGGCAGTTTAGAAGTGGAGAAGCTGCCAAATGCAGAAACATCATTCTTCCCCAAAACTTCCATCAGTTAACTCCTTGCAGTATTTTCTGGGGAGACCTTGAAGGGGAAGGAAGTGCCACCCCAGCCAAAACCTGGATGTTGGGCATGGGTAAGGTTTGTGGGAATCATTTTCTGTTTGAACACTGAGGACAAAACACATGTGTCTCATGTGTCTGGGCATGAAAGTTAGTAGAAAAAATTGGGTTTTGAGAGGGAACTGTATATTGGATTGGAAAACATCACATTTGTCTTTGAAAACTGGTACCTCCTCATGCCCATGGGTTGTATCATGGTTATTTGGGAGTTAAACTACCCCAAACAGGGGGTTAAATCTTGAACTTCTCAGGAGCTGAGGAGGGGGCGGAAAGGAGTTCGCTTAAAGGATCCCAGTGTGTTGCCTCTGGATTGGTTTGATTTGTTCTGTGTACAAGATTAACCACTGTTAAAATATTTCTTGATGCTTCATATAGTTCAAGGTCCAGATCATTTACAGACTCACTCTCCTCTTAGCAGTGATATCTTCTTTATGCTGGAGACAACTGTAATGAACCAGTGAAAAGGAGAAAGACAGGGCTTGATTTCAAAGGGCAAATAAAAAATAAAACAAAGAAAAAGCAGCCTGAAATTAAGCTACTAACTGGGTGGAGAGACATTAGTGTCATCTGCCTTCTCCAGCTGAGGAGCTGGGTGTGTGCCCAATATGGGCTGCTCTCTGGTCTAGCAGCTTGGGGACCATTTTCCAGGAAGGCAGAAGTGATTTTTTCCTTATGGATTATCTTATTCCAGCTTTTGGATTCAGGGGGAAGTCATTAGCTGAACAATAAATCAAAAATGGTAGGATGGGCTAGGGCCTGTGAAATGTGGTGTCCACATGGTGAAGGGATAAAGCTTTATCTCTACTGGTTTAGAAGTTTTTCTTGTCTCCAAATGTTTAGCTACCAGAGTTGTGTTGTTTGGTTTTTTTTTAAGGCTCTTTGTGCAATGAAAACTCGGGGTTTGGACTTGGGTTGAAAAGGTGATGTCTTGAAAAACATCTCTTGGCATGTCAGCCCTCTCAATTTAATTTCATTCCCAGTGTTGTCCTTGGATGTGCACTGGCTTTGGTGGAATTTGGACATGTGTGC
>VWYI01025240.1:71872-106872 GCA_013399455.1 Anthoscopus minutus
TTGTTTGTAAAGAACTTGTCGACCTTATAAAATAGGACTGAACAAGGGTGTTCAGTGGTGCTTGCAGTGAGATGCTGGGAATGAAGTCCAGCTCTGGTGGTCCTGGGAGCCAACAGGAGCTGTGGCAGTGGCAAAGCCACAGGAAGAGCAGACCCTGCTCTCTGTGCAGCTCTTGAAGGGCTGTGTGTTTTCCAGGGTTGGTGCCAAGCGCTGCGTGGTTGGGGTTGTTTTATTCTTTCTTCTTTTTTTTTTTTTACTTTTTTTTGTGGTGTTTCTGTGTGCCTTCCTGCTGAGAGGTGGCTCTTTTGACATGTTGTTATAGTGATGGAAGGAGCATGGATACACATTCCTCCGCTCCGAGTGTGAGACATATGGGAGCCAGATTGTACCTGTCACAAGTTGCCAACCTGAATTTCTGGGGTATAAGGGGACACGTTCCCGAGGGAATTTCCGCTTGACGTTCTTGATTGCTTTGGCTAATATTTGCTTTGTGACCTTCCCATTAGCGGATCCGGCGTGCGGCGGTCGGTGCCGCTCCGGGAGCGGGAATGTCCGGCTCGTGCCAGAGCTGTTGGGGATTTACCTATGGAAGTGCATAGGCAGCTCCATGCACTGGACACATTGCATGGGAAAATTTGATTTTTTAACTCAGTCCTGGATATTTAGTGTCACTTTAGATGTGGTTTTCTCTTAAAGTGGGTGTTAGGACCGCTCAGACCTGGGGCATCTGCAGCCAGGGTGCAGAGCAGAGTTGGTTCAGATTCCCTTGGTTATTCCAGCTTGGTCGTAGGGCCATGCTGCTTTGCTGGAGCCATGTACAAGTGTTGGGCATCCCATTCCAGCCTGGCTTCCTTGGAGGCACGTGGCAAACTTTTGCTGCTGACTCCTTTCTCAGGGGGTCCCACCGTGCGAGCACGTGCCTGTTGTGCAGGCTGTTAAATCTGACTGCTCCTGAAAACACTTTAATTTGAAAATTGATTTCAGTTTTATTGGAATAATCCGTATTATTTTAGAAAATCAATATATCATCAGACTGAAGCGATTTGTAAGCGTTTTCAGTTTACTGAATTAGAAAAAAAAAAAGAAAAATGTTTGGGTTTTGCTCCCGATTGATAGCAGCATTTTAAACTGTCAAAAATGCAAAATCTAAAAACAAAAGCTGCAGGTCTGAGCTATGGAAAGGGAAAGGCAGGTGCTGTGCTGAAGGGCGGGCATTTCCCAATTTCCCATGTCTGGATTTTACTTTGTGTGGAGGACAGAGCGGGGGAAATTCATGTTGCTGTCTGAACTTAGTTGCTCATGTAACTCTAGAGCCAGGATGATCTTTCTGAGCTACCCCTGGGTGTGCTGACTGCAGCTCCTTGACTGGGCCAGGTTTTGGGGGAAAACCTCGGCCTGGCAGAAGGGCCACTCAAAGCAGGGGACCTGCTGGCCCCAAACTCCCTCAGGCTGGTGTTGCACGTCCCTTCCAGTGCCATCCAGCACGGGAGAGATGCCAGTGGTGCAGGGAGACCTGCCCTGCTCCAGGCTGGACATTGTGCTCTCCACCAGGCCTCTGGGATTGTGGTGCTGTTAAATCAGGGGGAAAAACTGCAGCTTTCCAAATGGCACATCATTCCTCATGTGGCCATGGCATTCTGTGATGTAGAAGGGACACTCAGAGCCTTAATAATCTGTGTGTGCAGCAGAACAGGAGCTGTGGAAGGAGGTGCTGCAGTCTGGGAACCAGTAAACTGAAGAAATATCCCTAGGAATTGTTTGCTATGGAAAAATTTTGCTCTTGGACTGACACTGCCAGCTCCCCCCTGCTTTCTGTGTGTGGGTGGTGTTTGCTGTTCGTCAAGGCTTGACTTATCACAGAGTGCTCCTGAGAAGACCCTTGGCATAGGACTTGGTGGGACCAGCCTGGGTCCAGGCTTCTCAAAATTTTTAAAAAAATAAAGAAAGTGGGAGTGGGAGGATGGCAGAAACCTGCCCTGTGTGGAAAAGCTCCACTTGGATGTTTTGGTTTGGGAAGAGGCAGCAGAGGAAGGGAGTGGGTGAATGTGAAGGAAGTGTTACCAAACCAGCCCCCACACGCATATTTCATCCTGTCTTTATCAAAGTTTTATGAGCATCTGGTCTTGGCCCCAAAATCTATTCAATTGAGGGATTTTTTTTTAATTTAATTTTTTAATCTGAGTTTGACTACAAGCAGAATCTGCTATAATTCTTTTTCTTTTTTCCTTTTCCCCTATTGATTTTAATTGGGCTGGCTTTCACAGGCAGAGCTGCACAGACCTATGCTCCAGCCTGGCTCCATGTGTGGCACATAAAGCACCTGTGATGTGGAGTGGCTGCTCATGGATTTTATTTCCCAAGGGAGAATTTATCCAGGAGTGTCTCTGTTACTTAAAAACACTTTTTCATCCTTTCAAAGCCAGAGCAAGCGTTGGTGCAGGGTTTGGCTGTGCTGAACAGACCGGGGAGGAAAAGGGCAGGGAAAGGTAGGAATGGGCAAGAAGAGGCAGTTTTGAGTTATTTCTCCAGAAAGCAAAAGTTTATGTGTAAAGACTGGGATGAACTTCTGGACACATGCTCCCATCACTTGTTGAAGATGTTCTTTCTGTTTGTTGGCAGCTGATTATTTTCTTGGGTGCCTGAAGAAGTGATAGGTTTATTTGATGACTTGAGTGCAGTGATAATTTTTCTCCTTCCAGAAAAATTCTCATTCCTGGGCCACAATCCATGACTGAGTTCAATTTGACTTGTGGGTAATTTAAAATAGTGCCTTAAGGTTCTGGTTTTTTTTTGTTTTGAGAAGCAAAAGAAAAAGGAAAGGAGAAAGGAAAAAAAAAAAGGTCTGAGCAGGCCAGCTTCCATGTTATATTCAACCTTTAATTTCAAGGTGCATCATTTGCAAAGTTCTGCCAGGACTGCAAACCCTGGAGGTTTTGAAGCTCCTGGGCAGTTTTTAGGAGGACTTTTTGGTGCAGGTCTGAGGTAAGCAGACATCCTGAGACACTACAGGCAGACAGGGCTCCAAGTGAGCTGGTTTGACAGGTGGGTTTGCTCAGTTTAAGGGTCTTTATACTTAAGTCTAGGAAGCTTAACATGGAATGAATTTAATTTCACATTTATACAGCTTTGGAGCCATTTGTGCTTTTAGCAATTTTTTTTTCCTTTTAATGTGTTCACCAACATGTTCCCTTCTGTGCCTGTAGAGGGAGGGGGCCTGGAGAGATCTTGGATGTGCTCCCACATTTGTGCCACAGTTGCTTCCCAGCAGCTCTGGGAGCTCAGGCAGGTCCAGAGGAAGAACCATTGTATGAACTACTGGTGTTTTTCCAGAAAGATCTCCCTGGGCATCCTGGCATGCTGTGGATGGCTCCCAGCCAAGGGCATTGAGAGCCACTGGGAACTCCCACCTGATGTCCAATAGAGTGCTGAATCCTGAGCCTCTCTTAAAATCCTGCTGCAACACCCAGAACTTCAGGCTGTTTTAGAAATCCTAAAAGCACAGCTCAGTTTCCCAGGAAAGAGTCTTGAGCAACCTGACTTGTTTGGCTGTGATTTTATATACGTTATTTAACATATTTATTTCTACATTACACTAAAACCCAGCATCTGACTTGCATTTTTGCTGAGGAGTCACCGTGTTCCAGTGCTTCACCTTGTCCCAAGTATTAAGTGTCAGTCTCCCTCCTCCAGCAAAAGACCATGGACCCCTGGAACTTCACCACTGAAATGTGTGGGATGTGCAAGGGAGGGAAGAAAAAAAAAAAAAGTTTCCAGCTAAAAATATCTGATGTTAAACATTCAGGTTGGCCAAATAGCAGATAAATAAATAGTTTAAATATTTTCCAGGTCTAATTGTTCCTGTATTTAGTCTGGGCTCTACTTTACTGAACAAAAGTGAAAACAAGTAAAGTGGAGGATAAGCATAAATAGCTGGATTCTGCTAGAAATATTTAGAGTATCTGCACTGCAGGAACCATGCATGGGTTTGGTTTTTGCTGGCTCCAGCCCTTTTGTTTGAACATTTTTATATTTCTTCTGCCTAGTTAAGTACAGCCAAACTGCTCCATGATTACCTGGGTGCAAACAGCCCAGAAAGTGAGCAAATGTAGGAAGGAGATGCAGGCATCCCAGATCAAACCCCCAGCCTAAGCAGAGTCCGTAGGATTGATCTGATCACCTTCAGGAGCATCATAAAAAATAAAGGGCTGATAAAATGAGCATTTAGAAAGCAAGCAAGAAACAAAAACAAACAACCTAGAGGGAAAAAAAAAAGTAAATGAACTAAAGATTTGATTGCACAAAAATGGGAATGGCCACCTCACAGAAACAGCCAGCTTTAAGTTTTACAAGTTCAACCCTTTTTGTTTGAGAAGAAATTATGCAAATTTGAATTTAATAATAAATTTTAAACAAACAAATAAGCAAAAAAACCCCAACGACTTAAAAAAAGAAGCAATTCATGCTGGAATTTTTATGTTCACTCTGACTGACCCCAAATGCTGCTCAGAGAAAAGTGCTGTATGGTGACATCCATAGTCTGGAGTCTGGGGTACAGCTTGGAGCAAGACAAGCCCTGCCATGGGAAAGGCACTGGAAATGTAGAACCTTGCAGGGTCATTCTGACCATCTGAATATTTCTGATTAACCTTGAACAGGCACAGAAGAAAATAACTCAGTTTGCTGATAGTAATGTAAATATTCCCAGAAAAAAAAATCATTACTTTTTCCTGGATAATTTTGGTTTTACAGAAACACCTTTTGTACTGGAAAAATCAGTTTGATTTCAAATTCCCTTGCAAGTCCCATGATTGTCTGTGGCATTTTTTTTGTAAGTGGACGCATGAAAATCTCTTGCAGAAAAGTGACAAGGATAAGCTCTTCCTTTCCCTCTGAGGAAGAATAATGTTATCCTAAAAGTATGGGAAGTACAAGGAAGTCAAGCTCAATTTTCCTGTGAAAAGGATTTTATTCCCCATTTTATAGTTCGATTGCAACTCAGGGAATAGAAAGATGAACACGGGGCTTTGATTCAGAGTCTCAAAACTGATTATCCTGGGTAATTTTGTGTCTTTTAAGCTCTGTAGAAATCTCTTGAGATGTCCTGTGGGAGGACAGGGTGTTGTCTTTAGGTTTCACTTGACCTGCAAGGACCACAGGACTGGACTTCTCTGACCAGAGGACCTTGGGGATGTGGCTGCCAGAGCTGGAAAGAGCCTGCTGGGTTGTGAGCTGTCTTTGGGTCCTTTAGGACCTCTTAGAATCTTTTAGAACCTTTAGATCTGTGGTCCAAAGCAAAGCCATGGACAGAACCCGATGGCTTTTTGGGAGCCGGAAGGGCTGGAGATGCCTGTTGCATGTTGCAGCAGAGACCCAAGATGATTTTTGAATGTTGATCTCAGTAAAAGTGTAACCATTCCCAGAGCAATCACCACCAAATTTAAAAAAATAGCGTCAGGAGGAATTATTACTTGAGGGTTTTTAGCAATTACTCAAGTCAACATCATTTGCTCAAGTGGGTAATTCTTTATTGGATTGTGGTTTGACTTGAATATGTTCTTTTTCCATTCCTGTTGTGCAACCTTCCCCTAATTCCTAATTTGCTTTTTTAGACACTCTTCTTAGAGTAAGTAGCAACCCAAGTAAGTTTTTGCTGCTTTTGGTGTCTGTTGCTAGCAAAAAGTCAACCCAGGAAGGGAAGGAAGGCTGGCTTGTCTTATACACCCCCTAAATAGGGTGTATTTCATTTCTGGGCAGTGGATTCCAGTTGCTCCCATCTGCTGGTGTCACTTTTGGTGTGACTGGGTGTGCTGGGTTAAATTCTGTGTCAGTAACCATGAAGACCATGGGCATGGAGGACACTTTGGTGATCCCATGGAGTCACTGTGCCAAATGGCTGCACCAAGCCACCTGAGCAGCATCAAATGGACTGGCCTGGCTACCAGAACAAAAATTTGGGAATTCCTGCCAGCTCTGCTCTGGCTTACTTTCTCTCTGTGGCACCACCCACCCTCAGGGAGGTAGAGATGAGATAATCTCACAAAGCACAGTTATGTTTATAAAGGTGCTTAAGGGAGTGTACAGACCCAGGACCCAAAGGTGAAGCTGACTCTTAGGGTGATTGCTGTGAGCTTACCAAGTTCCAGGCACCTTTAGGCTAAATGTGAATATCAAACACCCAATCATCTCAACCTACAAAAACTTCAGTGTTCTATGTGGTCTAAAAATATTCTTTGTTACCCGTGAGACAGTCCTGGTTGAGGTCAATAAAATAAAATATGCTGCAACCCTCCAATTTAGGTTCTCATGTTCAATACAAAAATCAAAGGGACAGGAGGAGAATTGTTTCCCATGGCTGAAGAGCAAAGTACATACAGCTTAATAATATTAGTTGTGAGATGCAGAGATAAGAGAGGTGGGTGGGGAGCAGCAGTTCCCATCTGAGCCCTAATAGGGACTGTGGGAAAACTTCAGTGAACAAACCCCAAAGTGGGTAAAAGTCGTCGTAGCGAAACCCATTACACACCTCAACTCAGCCCAAGTTCTCCGAGGTTTTGCAAACCTTTTGATGAACCTGGGCTGAGTTTTGAGCTAATCTGGCCTGAGTTAGTCAGTCAGGTGGAACTGCTCTTATTTGGGCTGAGTTATGCTCCGTTTTTGAACTCGAAAGCCAGTGTGAAATTTAGGATGTGAGAAACCAACACAGACCCAGAGAACTGAAGAAGATGTCTATAGAGCTATGGAAAACCAGGAGATCACCTGATTCTCTCTGTACCACTTTGTTAAATATGATGTCATTGGTGGCTACATTTAGAAGGGCTCAACCAATTCTGGTTTATGCCTTTTCTCAGAAATTCTCATTTATGCACTGTTTCCACCACATTGTTGGAGGGCAGATCTGCATTAAACACTCAGTGTCAGTGAAATGTCCCACAGTGTTTCTTTTTCCTCTTTGGTGGCATCTTTGCCAAGGGGCACATTTTTGTGCAGTCCTTTTCCACACAGATGCTGCTGCACAAAGGAAAAACCAGCAAGCAACATCCATAACTCCTGGATCTCACCCTGCTTTTATTACCTGGGCACATGTTACTGCCCACCTGACACTGGCTGAGGTCAAGTGTTCTTTCACTCCATCTTCAGGGTGAAAAGGCAGCTTGTAACTGGTCATCTGGTGCAGTAGGAAGGCTTGGACCTGCCTGGGTTTTTTGGTGTTGTTTTTTTTTTTCCTTTTTTTTTGTTTTCTTGGTATTTTGTTGATTTTTTTGTTTGTTTTGGTTTGGGTTTTTTTTCCTAAGAAAATAATACAGAAGACAAATGCAGAGAGCCAGAGTTATGTTCAAATGTTCAGCCAGACTCTCAGCTGGTTTTGTTTAAGGGAATTTCTGCTGAATGCTGAGCAGCTCAGCCAGGTGATGCTGGCAGTGTAGGCACGTGGCTACTTGCAGTCAAAATATGAAGTTGGCTTTACACTTTTTAAAAATATAAACTTAAAAGTGTTTTCTGGTGGCAGAAGAGCGTGTCCTGTGAGTGAAATGCTTCGCTTTAGGGTGATATGTTGTGACTTCTGAAAATTTGAAATACCTGTTATGGATCAGCTCTCACTTAGTGAGGACTGTATTTGTCAGGCGGTGATTGAAGTTGCAAATCAGTATTCTCCAAGCCTGGAATTTCCAATGGGGAGGCAGATAGCTGCAAAAACATCAGTTTTAAGAATAAAATAAAATGAAACAAGCAGTAATAAGAAAAAAAAAAGTACTTGACAGGCAAATTTGGTGTTATACATTCTGCATTTCTTTTCAGTCTTTCAAACTTTCTGAACACTATAATTTGTTTCTAGTGTTAGCATCACTATCATCAAAGATGTTGAACTCTATTAGCTCAGCTCTCTAAGGGCTGCCTTTTTAAAAAGGAGGAGAGTAGGGGGGGAAAAAAACCCCACCCCACCAACAAGTTCAGCCACTTGAATTTAAGCATAATCACTTTTCTTACCATGTCTCCTATTTGCAATCAAGGCAAAGACAGCAGGAGAAATCTCAGTCAGCTGCTCACTTGCCCCATGACAGGCAGAGGTTTTGCATTAGTTGTGGCTTTGCTGAGGTTACTCTTTCCAAGCAGGAATGCTGTGTGGAATGACTGGTGCCACAGCATGGACTGAGATTTGGGTTAAACAAGACCTGTCATTTTATGTGGTGGTTCAAAAATGCCTCTCAGTGGATGTTTCTTTCTACCCATCGTTTTTCCTGGTTGTAGGGGTCCTTCTCTCCAGACTTGGCTCTAATAGTAGCTTATTCTGTTAAAAACAGAGCAAGATGTAGGTGGAGAGTAATAGATGATCACCAGTTAGATGGAAGAGAAGGTATGGATCCTCCTGGTCGAGGCTCTATTCTGAAACAGAAGAAATTGAGGCAGACCTTAGCTCTGGTATGATCTCCCTTCCTCAGCATGCCACGGACACTCTCACACAGAGATGTTGGTCCTTCCCTTCTATTTTTCTGTACTAACTGTGGCAGTGTGAGGGACTGATGGTGGTGCCATGCTGGTGTCCTGCTCCTTGTCTGGAACTGTGGCTGGGCCTGGAAAATGCCCCCTGGGCTCCAGGGTTTTACTGTCTTCCTCTGCTAGAGAGCAAGAGTTCATCATCGTCTTGCGCTCCTGCTTTGCCTCTTTTCTGTTTGCAGTTATTAGCAGGATACAACCTTTGTGTCAGATGAGTTATTTATTTGAAATGATTTATTAATTAGTTCTGTTGTAGAATTAATAAATAGATCTGGTTTGCACATGTAGTCAAAGCAAAATGCAGGTTTGGCTTCCAAGCTGGATGTGGCACATGGCATTTTCCTGTTTGGTTGGAGGAAAATAATGCTTTCAGACTGATTTTAATGTAAAACATGGAATATCAACTTTCTGTGAGTACCCCTTGCATTTGCTTGAAATTTTCTCTTTTTTTGGAGCAATCCCTGATCCTTCTTGCATTGGGATAGCCAAGGGAAACAACAAGGGAGACACGAAGTCAGCCCAAACTGACAAAACAACATTTCAGTGAACATTCCTGGGAGATATTTGCGGGGTGTCACCAGCTTTGCTCACGTCTGTTGTTAGTATTTCAAAATGTGGTTTTTTTTTAATGCAGAACACAGGCCAGAGATTTTAAAAAATGTTAGGATTCCAACTTGTTTGTGGGTTTAGAGCATTTGCCGCTCAATTCATGTATCAGCAATTATGCTCTCATGGAAACCTCTACCTAAAATGAATGTGACTGAGGATGAGGGTGGTTTTCTCCCACTGCTAATTCTCAGCTAAGAAAAGAAACAAAAAACCCCAAAACCAGTGTAAATCCCTCCAGTGCCTCTAATGTGATTTGCTTAAGTATGTACTAGATACTGAGGGATATTAGACATACGTGTGATCCTCGAATGGAGTGAAGATCACTTGTGTGTTCTCTGCTTCCTCTTGATTTTGTGCTATTTGGTGAATCTGAGATGATTTGGGGCAGAATCATGGAGATCCAGACCATGCTGGATCCATGGAACTGTGGAAGAGGGAATGCAGTGTGAGAGAGAGAGAGACAGAGTCTGTTATGACTGAGCCACAAGTGATGGAAATGTGCTGTAGGCTAATTTGTTCCTCGTGGAAGAATTACAGGATTTAGGATGGATATATGTCAGAATGAATGGTTTGCTGCAGGAAAGTGTGTGGGATGAGACTGGATTTAGTCAAGTGGGGAGAGACAGAGGGGCTTTGGGGTTTGTTTACATTAGGAGGAGAACAGCAGGAGGTGGTGGTGGGGACAGGGAGGTGATTGCCCAGGGCAGTGGGTAATGAATTTCTCAAAGTGGTTGATGTTTTGCCTGCTCCAGGATAAGGAGCCAGACCTTTACACGACTTCAGAAGCATGTGTTGTGTTATAAATACATCCAGAAAGCAATGTATTTTGTCCCCATGGTGAGGAACATGAGCAGTCCCGATTCTAGAACTGATTGTTTTCCACAGGCTTTAGTGACCTTACCACTTTCATCCATGGAAAACTTTTTTCTGATGCACTTGGAAACATTTCCTCCAGTTCCTTTACTATTTGCAATGACCTTTCTCTTTCAGTCAAAAATATAGATTGTATTTTGAAGTACAGAAATGCTGCTCACCTGTCACTGAATCTCTGGAGGAAGAGGCTCTGATGTGAACTCTTCACTGTTGATTTTGGGGTGTATGGCAGCTCTGGCCTTCCCTGCTCGATGATCTGGGGACTCATTTGAGCAGAAGGTGACCCAGATTCCCGTTCTCTCTTCCTGACTCAGATTGGGACTGTTTTTCCAATAACCCCTCCAAAGAAATGCACTATCTGGAGAACCTCTGCCAAATATCATAATGGCACTTGAGGTTTGGGCTGGTTAGTGACATCAGACGAAACAAAAGCAACTTCCTGACAATAGAAGAAACCATTCCCATTGTGAGTGAAAATCATTTTCAAACATGAAAATGCACCAGCTGGGTCAAGTAATGCTTATGAAAAATTCTCAGGTGTTACTTTGATATGCTCAGCAAAGGAACTTTAATTTAATGGGACTCAGTTGAAAAGAACCAATCAAGAACAGTGGAAAAGCTGAATGCCCAACATAAATACCTGCAGTTCCACCCAAACAATGCCATTGTTGGGCTGTAATCAGGAGAGGACTTTCAAACAATGGCTGGAGGCGTCCCTGGCCAGTCGGTGCAGGTAACGCGCTCGATGACTAATGCCTGGTGTGTATCTGGGTACACACATCACTGTTTACTAATCTTTTCCTTTCTTAGTCATCCTCAAAAGGCTCCTCAAAGTAGCATAAGGACGCCGGGCACTTTTTACAATAAGCAGTGTTGTGTTTGTGATACAAGTTGCTGGATGCAGAATTCAACTTTGCTGTAGCTGTGGTTCGCTTGAACGATCTTGACCTGATCTTGGAGGGTTTGAAAGGCTAATCCATTCATTCCTATTCCAGACATACACAGATTAGGCTTCTGTTGAAACAACTTGCACTTTTGAAAATAGCAAGAAAACTGCAATCGGCTTTGCATGTATCTTAAATTTCCTGCCTGGGGAATGATAGTGGCCTTTGTGCCCTTCGTGCTCTTCCTTTGCTCCCTTCCCCAAGGAGCACAACTGTGCTGGTCAGCCACAGTGCACTCTTTCTAGCTGGTAAATTCAGCAGCTGCAGCTTCCAGGCATGGCTTCCACTTAATTTCTAGTTTGGGTACACTGTATGGCTTCAGTGTGCGGTGATCTGATGAGTTGTTTTGTGTGAGTGGGCTTCAAGTGCAGTTTACCTTGCTTCAACATTTACTTTCTTTTGCAGAGTTTGAAACAGGTCTCTCAAAAAAAAAAAAAAAGAAAAAAAGGAAAATAAAAGGCCTGATAGCTTTGAAATAGCCACTTCTCATTTCTCTCTTCAGAAATCTGGTGCTAACCAGAATGTTTCACGGCCAGATCATGCACTGGAGCAAGTGGCATCTATACATCCTCATGTATCTATGGATATACACCCACTGTCCCCACACATATGTGCCTGTGGGCACCTGCACCCAGCTGTGGTTGCCTGTGCTTGGCTGATGAGTTCTAATCAGGGGTTGTTAATTTTCATGTTGGTCTGTGGTGTGAGCTGCAGGTCGTGGTGTGCTGGGGAGCTGTGCACAGCCTACACGTGTGGGCGGCTGTTTGCTTGTGCCACCGTGAAGGTCAGAGCCTTGATGGGGGTGGTGTCTGAACTTCACTGAAACTTGGGAATCCAAGTTGTCTCAAGGAACAGGATGGGTATGAGGTGGTCTGGTGAGTGTCCATAAAGCAGTGACACCAGTTGTCCCCCCTGTGCACCTGCTGATGTATGCACATGTGCAGCCGTCTATAAACGTATGGAACCATTTTCTATATCCTTTCCATCGAAGTGTCTGTGTGCAAATTCATGTAATGCCAATCAGAAGAGCACAGAATAGTTTGTGTTGGAAGGGACTGTAAACATCATCTAAAAACCATCTTAAAACACTGGACAGTTTCCTTGTCTAACATGATTCTGCATCTGCCCTGTAGTCCCTGGCTTGTCCAGCTCCATCTTAGACATTATTTTCTTTGACACTCGTTCCTTTCATGCAGTAGAGTTATGATTCCAGATGCATAGTGGTGACTTTGGTACTTTTTTTTCCTCTGTGAGCAAAGAGGAGAGTTCTGAGGAGGCATGGGCTTCCCTTCAGTGTGTCTGGGACTTCACAAGCGAGGAAGCCTTGTGCAGTCGACAGACCTGACACAGGCTGTTGGAAAACGATTGTGGCCCCAGACTAAAAGGTTCTGGTAAGCTTGCATGGACTGTTGGCCAGCCCCCTTTCAAAGGGGGATGTGAATAAGTGCCTGCCTCTGAATTGCTGGTAAAAAATAGTACTTTTTGACATGTCTGCTGTTGGACTAGCCATGGAAAGACACCGCGCCAAGGAGAGCTCCTCCATGGTCCCTGCCGCTACAGCCTTAACCTACGAGGATGCCTTGCCCAGGCTGGGATGTGAGTAGGGGAATTCTCCACAGTGCTGGAGATACAAAGAGTGATTCCTTGGTGCATATTCACAGCTGGCACAGGCGGCTGATGCGGGCTGCATAAGGAACGAACGAGCGCCTTCCCCGCCCTGCGGTGAGCTCCCAAGGCATTCAAACCCCACGCCTTGACTTAAGGCTACAGCAGCACGTCCTGCTCCGACCCTTCACGTGGGCTGCGTTACACTGACAAAGAAAAAGGCTTTTTGTATTGTCTCTGCCAGGCTGACCTTTAGAGTGTTTACTTTTCAATCAGCTTTAAGCAGGCGAGCTTGAACTCCCCGGCGTGAGCAAGTTCAGCGCCGAGTGCTCTCGCCCAAACATTTGCCAAGATAACGCCAAAGTGACAAATAAACACGGGTTGTTTTTACAGGTGTAAAATCAACAGATCAAATACTGACCCTGGCCGTGGTGGTGAAGCCGGCCTGCGTTGTGTTTGAAGAATACCACTGCATCATTTACACTTGCAAACCCTTTGTAATCTTAATCTCTTTGTAGCTTTTATGTTATACTGGCCCCCCAAGGTTAAAGAAAGAGATTTAGACCTTAAACACAAATCCAGCCTTCAAGCTCTGGAATTATCTTTGCCTTTAAATGCAACTGATCAATGCCCATTTCTTTTGAAAATAAAACCCTTTTGAACCTTGAAAGCCTTCCACTGTTGAGCTATGTCTAAGTGCCACATGGGGAAATGGGCAGAAAAAAAGCCCATTTTTCCCTTAGTGCTTGCATTAGAGGTCCTAAAGTTCAGTCCAACGCAATCAATTTAATTGGCGCTAGCTCTAGTGACAAATTATACTGGTTTACACTCAAGTGTAGCACAGATTCCTCAAGCGCTGGGAAAGAAGGGAGATACACTTCTTGGTCTCTACTTAAAGAGGGCAACAGTATTGGAAAAGGAGCACATTTAATTTATCACTGTCAGAGCAGGTGCAAAGTTTAATTCTAACTAAAAGCATTAAACAATTAACCCAGACAGTCAGGCCCTTTGGAAAACGCTCAGTTGCGAGGAACACATGGACCAGATTACCAATGGAAAAAAGTCATGGCTCCTCTTTTATTTAAATGAATATCTGCTACCACTTAAAAAAAAAAGGAAAGATAGAAAAAGGGAAAGAACTTTATATAGACTTCTGAAAACCAGTGAATAAAATCTAAGATGGGAAACTCCATCAGAGTGACAGCAAATAGCTGTCTTTTAAGTAATTAATTGATCTTTGATACTCCATGAATTAGGGAATCTACAATCTGCTGATACCATCTCTCTACAGTACGCATGCATGTGCTTTTCAAAGTGCTTGGCTGCTGTTTTCTTCTGCAAGGTAATGTACTCCTTAGGCTGAGTTTTATCCCTTTGGCACACTGAAGAAACACAAGGGCTCTTTGCAAACCAGGAATGGCTTGCCCAGAGGCATTTGCAAGCTGTGGCTTCGATTTCATAGAGGAGATTCCCTCCAACTGAGGTCCCATTGGAGAAAGTCAGTAAATCCATCCTTCAATAACCCTTGCTTCAATAGCTTCCTTCAAGTGAGGTCCCACAGCTATAGCAGACGTCAGTGCTGGTGTGAATTTAAACAGTGCTTTGGCACATAAAAATAGTGTCTGACGAGGGGCTGAGCGTGGTACAGGTGGTACAGAATTTGGGACTAAAAATCACATTGTGTAGAGTCACTCTCTCATGGTGAGTTTGAGTTAGTTTTGTGTCTGGGTTATGCATTTACAGTAAAATCCATCTTTCCATGATTTAAGAGGAAGAGCAGTCAGGTGTTTTGTCCAAAAGAGTCTCACGTGTATTGTGAAGAAGTGAACTTTACAGTGCAGTTAACAAGGGAAGGGCTTGAATCCTTCCATGGGGTCTCTCAGCATCCTCACGGTCTTCTCAAAGTGGGAAAAAATTCCTGTCATTTCTAGTATGTTTTGTGTTGGTCTAAATTTGAATAGCCAAGGCAATTTAGAAATCTGTCCTTTCTTTCTGAGCCTTTATAAAATATGTGTCTGCGGAGGATAAATCGCTTCATTATATTCCATTATTTTGTGGATAACGTGCTGGTGATATCGAAACAATGAGGAGAATAATAATACTGTTCCCACTCCAGTGGCATCAACAGATTCCCTCCTTCCACCATCATTTCAGCATCATTACCATGTCTCATTGCTTAGACCTTAGGTAGCCAATTTTGAAGCAATTGATCCTCGCAAGAAATGCCAAATGCCCATGTCAGGCGTTCAGGCTGCATTTTTCAAACTCCTAGGTACAAAAGCCATGGAGGCTCAAGGGTTTGGATGCTTATGATATTGTGTAACCAGAGCTGATAATGCTTCAAATGTATTAGAAATGTGACTTTTCCCCTTATTTTTTGAAACCTGCCAAGCATGCTATTGAGCAAAGACTCATTTTCAGACATGTACGAACAGTACAAATGGCTTGAGATTAGGTGGGATTTTTGCTTATGTGTTTGTGAATGGGGATTTAACGCTGCAATTTATAGAGAACTTATCCTTGGGACCTGGAACAGCACAAAAATGGGATGTGTGGGATCTTGGTGGACTTTGTGGCTCCTGCTCTGTGTTTGCCTTCCTTCCTCATCCTTCTGGGATTTATTGACATGGTGGATAAGACTGGGACCACTCTGGGAACAGGTCTGTCCCACACCAGTACCTGCTGAGGGAAGGTGCAGCCATTGGCTGGGGATTCCTAGGAGAAGGAAGCAGAAGGAAAATGCAAAAGCATACAGAAGGACTTTGCTGACATCATTTTCCGATTTCTCCCTTCCTTTCTTCCAGAGATTTTAAAATTGTTTTTATCCCTTCGAGTCTAAAACCATTTATTACAAATACCAACACGAATTTCCTTGCAGTAGGATAAACACTCAGCTGCTCCACTTATTGGAGTGCTGCAACATAAACAAACTCAGACCCAACGATTTCTGCAGCAAATCCTTCCTCTTGTGGGGAGTGGTGTGTCTGTGCTGCAATCAAGCTGGTGTTTGCATCCTAACAACACGTTCTGAATGACAGGATCCCACATGTACTTTTACACAGCAGAGAGATAAGGGGAGGCAGGGGAAGGAATACAAATGATCCACTCGATAATGGCCCTGGCTGCTCTTTGTGTGTTGGGGTGGCACAAGTGAGAGGCAAAGCAAAAAAGCCCTGGCTGTGTTCTCATGCAAACCATAAGGATTTAGGGCTTGTCTGATTCAGTCTCACCAAAGGCCATGTTGGAGCAGAATGAAGTCTGATGGGGCTGTCTCCAGTGAAAAACTGACAAAATTGGATCATTTCATTATATGGGTTTTGTATGTCGGTCTTGCTAGGATTTATTGTCCAGTTTTTCTTTTTAGTCCTGAAAGGAATGAATGGAATGAAAAGAATGAGGATGAGCAACAATTACAATTAAAAATTTGATGTTTTTTATAGTCACAGGACTCCACAAGCTGTGACTTTTAAGAAAAGCATCAAATTTCCAGACCTTACATTCAAATTGTGAAGACTTTTACAGTCCAGTTCCTAAAACTGATGTTTATTACTTCCTTCCTTTAAAATTCCTGGCATCTGAAAATGGGATGGGTTAGAGAGAGCTGGGAATTCCATTTCAAAGCAGCACCAAGAAGGTTCTCCAGCTCCCATTGTGGTGGAGCATGGAACATGATGTAGCCCATAGCCCTAAGGTAGCTCTGGTGTACTTGCTGTGTCTTATTTCAGGGCAAAATGACCTGGATTTGTTCTCACTTACAGCACTGGTGGATTTGTTGGCTATTATAACCTAAAAGTATAATTTCCCACAGCTTTGGAGTATTTCAGTCATAACAAAATAGTCACAGCCAACTAATTAAGCCCAACATAAAATAACAATACAATAAAAGTGAGTATGTTTTTGCTATCTGTAAGTTACATTGTTTATGTAATTTAGTTTAGTAAGCTGGGAAAAAACCCCACCTTAAATTGGATCAAAATAGAAGGTGTTGACCATATCCCAGCCAATATTTTGAGGAGGTCAAATCCAAATAGTTTTTCTTTTCTAATTCCCCTATTGCAACTCAATTTCTCAGGAAAATTTGGAATTTTCCTTGCAGTGGGAGCCCTTGCTTCTGTCATAAGAGGGGGTGGAATCTTTTCAGCTATATAGATGTATAATCTGTGTTTTTTTCTGTGTTATGCTGCTACCCTTGATCTTGGTACAAGGTGATGAACTCCTCAGGTTTTACTGAACTTTTTCTTTTATATTATGCATCCTTTTATATCAGTTTTATATGGATCACCTTGCAGCTCGTTCAAATATCTGCTTCCTTGGTGCTCTGGGAATGAAGGAACCCCTCTGTGATAGGTTATGTGTCCACTTGAGGAGCATTTGCTCAAAGCCTCATCCAGCTGGACCTTGAAATGAGTAAATAAAGTTATGTCCCAGAAGCATGGTCCTCCTTGGGATGCTGAACAGAGCAGGGGAAGGCTGAGAAGCCTTCCATAAAATGAAGTAACAATTTTTAAAACATTTGTGAATGGAGCAGGGCAGGTTGAATGAATCGGTGCTAAATGTGTGATGTTCCCCCATGGGGTTCAGCCAATTCAGGCCCAGAGTCAAGAAAATATTTAAGTGTCTTACACTAAGGTGTGTCTTACATACTTGAGTTGCATTTGCACTCATATTTAAGGTAAAGAAATTTCATCAGAATCTTTATTAAAATGAAGATTATCAGGAGTTGGAGTCTCTGTGACTTCAGGTCAGGCCCTGCTTTGCCCACCCCTAATAGCAAAGCAGGTTTCCTTATGGTATTCCTGGTGCAAGCCTTCCTGGGATTTCCCTTCCTGGAGAAAAGCTTCACAGGAAGTCAGGAGGGCAAAATCCACCTGTGCTACAGACAGTACATAGGATGCCAAACCTGGGTGTGCCCCTGGCCTTTTGTTCCAAGTCTCTGTCAGGAACCTGTGCAGAGCCAGGAGCGAAAAGGAAAAGCTGCTGGGAGCGGCGGGCGCGCTAATTCTGGCGGAGCGTGGAAGGGGTTTTGTTGATACACTCTTTAAAAGCATGATCTGTTTTCTGCTGCTAGTTAAAGAGGGTAGTGGCAGTCTTTAGTGGCTGTGTCAATGCAGCCCATGTTATTATGTACAGATGTGCCAGCTGCAAGTAGGCATTATCTCTTCGATAGTGCTAAGCACTTTACAGTGGGTCAGGGAAGTGCAGCTCTCAACCAATAGATCTAATTGCAATCCTTTTATGTTCTCTATGATTGCAGGTTTCTCCAGCACTATAAACAAATAGTAATCAACTAAACCTGTTACCTCTGAGCAGCGATGTCACGATATGAAATATTAACTGTTCCAAATACAGTAATGATGGTTTAAAACTGTATTTGTTCTTGAAGGTAAAAAATAAGGGGGAAAACCAGGAGCGCTAGCACTGGCAGCATGATGAGCCCTCTGGCTCTCTTTCATCTAATGAAAAATTGTGTCTGTGTACCACATGTTTTATGTGGTCAAATACAGTGTAAATATTGTGTACATCTTTTGCTATTGCAGCAACATATCAACAGCACCACAAATAATCTCTGCCTCCAAATCAACATTTTTTTAAAGACAGTAGTATGTTAATACAGGAAAAACTTGTGTTTTCTGAGCTCTGGAAATGCTGGTCGTGGGCCTTGGGTGTGTGGCTGATGAGATGGAATAGAGGTGGAAGTGGAGAAGGGCCTGGTTTCACAAATTTTTTCCCATATCTCAGGAGAATTTCTGTGGAAGCTCTTTCTGTGTGTTTGGCTTGCTGGGATTTTGGTGAGAGTGAAAGAAGTTATTTGAGGAGCAGACTTTTTAAGTCCTTTAACTGAGAAGTGTCTCCTCATGCTTGCAGGATCTAGAACAGTTTTGGGTTTTGGCCAAGTCTGCTTAGGAAATGGGTCCCAGTGACCTGATCCTGCCCATGTTATTGAGCTTTCTTGATCTGAGAACACTGGGCTTAGGCTGGCACATAATTCCATACCGGCCCAACCCTAAAGGGTACTAGAATTAATTACACTTTTTTACACCAGTGTAGCTGGTGGCGTTTGAGGGGCTGTGCCTCTGCACAATTTAATTTATTGGTTGGTTATAGAGATTTCTTCAGGGAGGTGCTGGTACTTGGTTGCACATGAGGTGTCCATGTCTTAGACATCAGCTCCTCAGATGCTGAAGGAGCCCCTGGAAACAGCCTCAGTATCTTGAAGCACTGAAATGGGGACTTTCCACATAAACTGATCATGAAGGAGAGTTTATGAAATTTTTCATGGTTTGGGATTTAATCAGCTCTGATCGATGCAGCCCTAATGCAAGGTGAACTTGTTGATCGCTTCCACTGGAGGGTAAAAAAGCCCAAGGAAAAGCTCGGGCCGTGCGTGCAGCGTGTGTTTCTTCTTGCTCTCATGCTGATGCAAAGCAAAGTAATTAGCTGAGCATTGAGGCTGCTCGTTGTTACTCATAAATAACCCAACCAACGCCTTCCCACCCCCAACCTGCATCTGCTTGTTCCCAGGGTGCCCCCCTTTTGTCCCAAGGGCATCCCAGGCTGACCCCCCAGCGCCCGGCCAAAGGGGGTCAGTGTTAGGCTGGGCTTTGTGCCTTCTCCACACCCCCAGCTCCCACTCATCCGGGGAGTGAGAGATGGAGCTGGGAATTAAAATGTCTTTAAAAAGAAAATAAGCTTTTGTATCAGCCAGCTGGCGAAAGGATAAAGGACTGTGCTCACAAGATGCAATCAAAATTCAACAGTGTTTTATTAAACATGTAATATTATCAAACTAAACAAAAGAGCCCTCAATGGCTGGGAATACAATGTGATACAATTTATTTTATTTTTTTTTTCCATGGTGTCATTCATACAAAAGTGTCATTGAGCAGTCGGCTCCCAGTTACGAGCTGCACATGCAAATACCACTACACGTGGTGGGCTAGGCAGTAGAATGCAAAGTGTCCTGCAGGTAGATCACAGATAATTCAATTTTTTTTCCTGGACAACTGCTGCTAACACACAGGGAGAAATGGGTAGCTTATAGAATTAACCAGCCAAAGAAGCCAAGTTTAACTGTCTGCTAAGGACCTTGGTCAGTAAAGAGTTTATCAGGTGGTTTCCTCCAAGGTGCTGTTTGCAGCCTCCTGCCCCTGTACCTCACCCCACTAGGGCTGCAAATCAGCAGCTGATTTTGCCCTTTATGTTGATTTTTATATTTTACTCTTGGTTACCTTATAGAAGTTGGTCATTAAAAGATAAAATGCTGTGATCAAAACTGAACAAAACAGTTAGATACTCTTCTCTTTCCATAGTTTTGTACCAGTACAGATATAGACCCAGTGCAAAGTCTGGGAACTTGGATCAGGCCTAGGTTTTGCAGACACAAAACTGCTTATATCTGACACATTTTGGGGATTCCTGTCAATGAGAGAGCACAGAATGGTGAAATGAGGATGTTGGAGCCCTTCTCCAGGTCCTGGTAAGGTGCTTATGCTGTGAGAGGGTGGAAGTGTGGGCTGGAAGGGCTAACACCTCCATCCCATACTCCTAATCCCACCTTGAGCAAGGTGTAAAGGACAGCTTCAAGTGCAAGGCAGAGGTGAATCAGTTATAATTATCTCCAAAGAGCGATCAACAATTAAATTGCATTATTAACTCTGAATCTCACTGGAAATATATGCTATCTTTCTTTTAAATACCTGAGGTATAGCTCTTCCCCTGACTATATTTACTCGGTGAATTTTAGTCCCTTAATGGACTGGCAGCTGAACAATCTATCAATTAAAAATAGAGGGGGAAAAATTGTGCCTGGCCTCCATCAGCTCAGCCAAGCAAGTTGGTGTAAAGGTGTTTGTGAACAGCAGCCCGGGAGCAACTCGAATGCAAAAGCTTTTCTTCCCTGTAGAACCCCAAAGGCAAGGTAGCATGGAAGGGAAAAAAGCAAAACCAAAATCACTAAGAAGCCCTAACCTTGTAACATACAGTTTTTGCTAAAAATATATATTAATAATATATTATTGAGCGGGCATAGATGAAGAAGGCCAGGGAAAGCGTGAGCAATAAGAGTGTGAGCAAGGTCAGTGTTCCTTGCCCGAGGACAGCACAATCAATAAGAGCTGGTCAATACCTGCTTTATTACTACACTCCCACTCTGAGCAAAATCGTTTTTAAATTAAGAATATATTTTGCAAAACTGAATTAACGATATTGAATATTTTGCTCTTTGATATGACTAGCCTTCAAAATCAAATTATTAAATATGGAAAAAAGCATATTGGTTCAGCTAAGGGGTTTTTTTGTCCCTGGAAAGGAAGTGGCTGGTTTGTGATTCCCACTTGTGCCTGGGCATTAAATTACACTGGATGCTGCCCCTGCCTTTTCCTTGAAAGGTGAAATGCAAAGATATTTGGGTTTGTTTCCAAATGGCTCCTTTTTGTTTTGGAGATGAAATACTGATGGATGAAGCTGAGCTTGTAAAATGGAGACTGGCAGTAAACTTCTGCAGAAATGGAGATGTTTGTCTCTCCCTGGTTCAGCACGCAGAGGATTCAGCCTGTCCTAAAACCACACGATTTTGTGAACCATCCCCACCTTTTCCCCTGCCTTCCTGGGCTTCCCAGCTGATTCACTGGGAGCATATATTGATGATGTTAATTTGGAGCTGGCGTGAAGGCTTGCTGCAGGCTGGTTGCTCAGCAAGGCAGTATCAAAGGGTGAGACACGATCCGTCCCTGCTCCCTGGGGCAGCTTTGGCTCTGCTGGATTGTGCCAGGTCGCTCCCACCTTTCACTCCAAAGTTTAGAGCCTGCAGTAACTTGAGCAAATCTTGTTTCATTGTGTTAAAATGATTACATGGGTTTAGGATGGCCATTTATCACGCTGAATTTTGTTTCCTTTGGAGGGAAGGGAAGAGAAGCTCTTTTATTTAGCTGTATCTGTGTTTTGAGGGCTTAGCTTCGGTGTGAGCTTTGCAAGGACGCTGCCACAGTGGCGGTGTGAGAAGGAGGGCGGTGGGTTCTTGGTGCAGAGCAGCTGGCTGGGGAGCTTCCATTTCCAACATCTGGCCTGGGGATCTTGATCTGGTGTCCAGATGTATGGCTCCAGCCTGGGAAGGTGATGTCAGGGCTTTCTGCCTGCAGAAAAATGCTGATAACAGCCAGTTGCCAGCCTCATGTCCCACAGCAGGGTCTCAGGAATGCTGCTCCTCTCCTCTCCTCTCCTCTCCTCTCTCGTCGCTCTTCCCAAATCCCTCCAGTGCCTCGCTGGTGTCTACCATGCACTCTCTTGTTGACATTTGTTTTGCAGTAGTTATCAGCTGCTGGAAGCAGGTAGGACATGAGATGGCAATCTCCCTGAATTCATGAGATACTGAAAAGACTCAGGCCTTTAGGATTAGTTTGTTGGGTGGGTTTTTTTTTAAGTTTTACTCTTTTATCATTTGCTGCTTGACTGCTTCATCTAATTCTCCTTGAAACATTTAGACATGATTCACCCAGGGCAGAGGGAGAACTTTCTCCCTAAAATGTGTCCTAGCTCTTTGAGCATCAAGGGGTAGCTGGATGCTTGAGCTACACAGCAAAATCCCTCACTTTTCATTGAAATGCTGTAAAATACATTTCTCTTTCAAAGCCCTGGTGCTGCCCCTCTTTGTGAGGACCAAGCTGCCTTCAACCCCAGCAGCTCCACAGGGGCAGTTTTCAAATTGATGAAGCCTGACATGCAGTTTTTGTGGCTGCTTAAATATATCTGGTACCTCCAGGAGGGCTCCAGAGAGATTTAACTCAGCAGCTTTTGACCAGTGCAGGGAGTTCTGATGGGGCTGGAGGCTTAGATCCAAACTTGTGAGGTGAGAGGTTTGAATTCACATCACCTCTTCTGGTTTGGAGACACCAAAGACCTGGCCTGGATGTTGCTGGTTATGTTTGCTATTAAGGAGGGCTTTCACCACCCGTGACTGTGGTAGTGGCTCTGATGCAGAAATTGTCTCTGTTCAGCTCAAAATTCAAGTTAGAGGACTCTTCCTCAGTTACCTCCAGGGTAAAGGAAAGGGAAGTGGGGGTGTAGTAGCAGGAACATCAGGCTTTAAGAAGAGAAAGCTCAAACCATTTGTAGCTGTTGCCCTTGCAAATTTGGAGGAGGGAGGGAAGGATCCCTAGAAGTCATGGTTGAGTTGATTTTGGGATGGTTTTGTGATGCCCAGCACTTCCACCAAGGGTCTCTGTGTGGAGGACTGATACATCTGTTGTTTTCCCTTGTACAGATTTGGTGGACATGCAGCAAGAATACATTGAAACAGGTCCTAATGACAGTTTCATTGGCAGGGAAAGGGGAAGTCAACATATTAAGCAATTCAGAAGAAAAAAAAATGTTTATCGCATCTCACTCAACACTTCATGTCCAGTGCACTGCTACTGGAAAAGTTAAAAACTTGAATTGAGGGTGATCTCTGACATCCCTGACCCCAGAATTGTGGTGGGACAAATTTTATCAGTTTACTTCTGGATCCCTGCTACTGCATCCTCAGGGGTTGCCTCTCATGTTGGGCATTGTTGGAGGGGATGGGTGGCTCTCCCTCCTGCTTTGTTAACGTAACTTGGCTTCACTAGGTATTTTAAAAGAAAAATCTTAAGAGGCTGACTGGAGGGTTAATGGGAGATCAAGACAGCTGAACCTTGGGAACAGAGGAAGGAGGAGTGTGATCCAAAATCAGCTGAACCTTGGGAACAGAAGGAGAGGAAGGAGGAGTGTGATCCAAAATGAGCTAATGGCAAAACCTAAAAGGTGGGATTTGAGAAATACCTGTTTTTTGTGTGTTGGAGCAGGAACCCCTTATCTGAACCACTGCAGTGAGTTGCTCTGACCTGGCACATCCCTGCTGCCACTGCCTCCAGCCAGGATCCAATGGCCTTGGCCATCCCGTCAGCTCCAGCACGGCTCTGCTGGCACATGATCTGCACAGAAATGCTCCTGCAAGCCCTGGGAGGGTGGAGAGGGAGAGCCTTAAGACTTTAAATAAACTTGACGCTAAGTCAAAACCCAAACAAAAGGAGGGTGAGGGGGAAGGAGCTCAGTAAATAGCCTTGTTCACCCTTACAGATATTTTATACGTGGCAGTTACTGGCAGTGGTGAGCTAGTTAGTGAACAGCGTGGAAATACACCTTCCACAGGGCTTGATCCACCAATACAGGGTGAAGGGCAGCCACCCACCCTGGCAGGAAAATATCCCTGCCGGTGTTTGTCTCCATTTTATTTTATTTCCTGTGCATGTCAGAAAAGGACTGGGAAGAAAACCAACGGGTTGCATAAAGAAACCACTTTCCAGAGGCATCCTTTAATTCACGGGGAGCATGCGCCGCCGCACCCGCTTGGCGGGACACCTGCAATCTTTAAGGCCCAATTAGTCTTTTCAGAAGTACGATGTCGGAGGGGGAGAAACTTGACCTTCTGGGACCGGTAGAAAAAAAACAAATCTTCCCTTTGATTGCCTTTGGTTAAAGCTGGGAGGGAGGTCGTGCCTCCCCCTGTGGCGCAGGGCACGGGCTGTATCGACAGAGCTGGCCCCGTTGTGTTTGTGAGTCGGTGCAGGTGCGAGCTGTGGACAAGCAGGTGTTTGTACAGAGGTGACCTTGAGCGCGGGTTCTTGACCTGCCCTTTCCTCCTGACTCATCTTGTGTCGAAAAAGGGCTGCTGTCAGGCTGTGGAGGGCCTGTGAGCTTCCTCTGTATGTAAAAATAACATTATTTAGAGGTCTCTCCTTCCTAAGGGCTTCTCTTGCAAGATGTTTTTTGATAATGGGAGAGAAGCAGCTTAGATGCTGACGGAGCTGTTTCAAAAGGGTTCGGTTCTGCAAAGATTTTTCATCTTTACAGAGAATTTATGCCTTTAAAGAGGTGCAAACAAGCTACTCTGTTTTTGAAAAAATGCATGGCTGGTGCAGGTTTTATCTGGGGAGGAATCTGGCTCTGTTTGTGAACAGGCTAATGTAAACCAATTTGGAATGGGGGAACATGCTGGGTGAGCTGCTGGGCGAGCTGCTGAGCTCTCTTAGGCAAGGTGTCCTGGGAAACTTAAGTAAATTGTAATTTTCTATTAGTGTTTAATAACCTCTTAAACACAGCGAGGAATCAACAGTTCTTCATATATATATATTTATATGCATGTGTGTGTGTGGGTATGTGTGCCCAGGCCGACATTTACACGTGTGTATCGCACAGATTTCCTGGGCTACAGCCTTTTCACCTTAAGCCTCCTCTGCAAGTCTGCCTCCTGCTTAATTCTGAGAGCATCAGATTTCAGGTTTGTGTTTCCTTGAGGAACAGAGCAGGATATTTTCTTGGAGAAGGTGACAGCCTTATGTTCCTGCAGCAGGTCATCCATCAGCCTCCATTCCCACCCTACCTGCCTGATGGGCCCAGTTTTACAGGTGGGCAAACTGAGAAGTGGGCAGGAGGAGAGCAAGGGGGCTTTTTAGAGAACCTGTGAGGGCAGGAGTTGATATCCCCAAGTCCTCTTCCATCACAGCCTGAGTTTTGCTGGAGTGTGAGCTTCGCCACGTGCTCCCAACCCCAGCACAGGGGCCAGAAACAAAGGCAAGGCTGAGCAGAGAGATGCAGAGTTGCAAAGAGGCTACTGGTGAGTTACCACAGCGTGAGCCCTCGCGTTAATTAACATCTTCATTAATGATCTGGGATAAGGAAAATACTTGCAAATTATATCAAATGGGGAGGAGCTGCAAATATGGGAATGATACAGGGAGGATTGAAAGATGAGAAACATGAATAAAGGACAATGGGGAAACTTAACAGGGAAAAATCTTGCAGTCACTAGAACACATTTAGAGCTCTAGTGAAGCATTAAGATCATCCTGGAGTGATGGGAGTTTGCAGGAAAATCTGGCAGCAAAAGGAGGGTCCAAACATGTTGGAGCTCTGTGTGGATGGTGTTGGGGGTTGAAGGGACTGGTTGATAAAGAAAAGATGTGGGCATGGTGTGACAAAGAGGGAAAGGAAACAGAATGTAAATTATAGAGATTTGGATGAAGTTTCTGAATGTTGAGAAGAAAATTCCCTGATGGAAGGATCTGTGAGGTTGCTGAGGTGGTCCTGGGATGAAGTAATGGAGGCTCAGTTGCTTTGTGCACTCCGAGGCTTGGAGCTCAAGAGGAGCCCTTTGATCACCTGGTCTGACTTGTGTGTGCACCCTGGGACCTCGTGCATTTACTCTTGTACTGAACTCACTGACTTGAGTTTGGCTGAACTGTGACCAGGGGACATTTAAAACCTGACTGTGGGATTTACTGAGGAATAGGCTCCCTGTGTTGTCAGGGAGGTGAGTTTGGTGATCCCAGAGGTCTATACAGACCCAGTCTTTGCAAGACAAAATGTGAACGTGCAAGTTGAACAGAAACATTGAAACTCACATGGAACCAGCCTTCTGGTACCATGGGTTCCATTGACTCCAAATGGATCTGAAGAACAAGACCTGTGCAGTGTGGAGTGGTTGAGGTTTATACTCTGCTTTGACGGAGACCACTGCTTGGTGTTTGTGTTTATCAGCCGAATTGTAAAACTTCTCTGGGTAATGTCTGCATCAGGAGCAAACATTGTCCTGTGTGCAGATCTGCAGCGTGTGTGCAAGTACAAATGGTATGAAGCATTGCAGAGAGAGGCTGAGAAAGGCCCAGGCTGTATCATCATTCCTACCAGACTTAGCTTTGAAATCCCATTGTTAAACAAGGGTATCTCGGCCTGAATCACTTGCAGATTGTTTTACTTTCTGTATTTGAAGAGTTGCTCCGTTGGTGATGCTGAGTTACAGTGCACTTACCTTCCACAGATAACAAGAATGAAAGAGAAGAGATTAAGGGGGACAAACACCCCACAAGCCAAAATAGTCTCAATAAATCTCAGTTGAAGTGGATTAGCAATGAGGACATGCTTTGTATGTGTGTGAGCACACACACATAGATGTTCCCGGGATAAGAAGGGGTCAGACCTGGACTCTGAAAAAGAGTTTTCCACTGATTCCTAATGACTTAAGACAGATCTAAGCAACACCAGCTGGAACCAGACAACTTTGGCTCCAGAATTAGTGTAGATAATTTATCACAGCAGCGCTTGAATAATAAAGACTATCGCCGCTTTATTCTATCAGCCAGTGTCATAACCAGATAGAAAAGTTTAATATTAACAAGGGGAGCTGCCTTCAGGAAGCGCATGAGAGAGAGCGAACGCACTCATTTTTAAAGCCTGTGTGTACTAAAATGTCAGCGTCCTGACCTCGGGGAACAGAGTTCGTTAGAAAAAAAGTACAAATACAAAGTAAATAGTCTCTCTGAAAGGTTTATTTAATCTGTTTCTCTTCCTGCCCTGATTTTTTCTTAATGTATTTAAAACTTAATATTTACTCTAGCAAAACAAAATCTATAAAATAGTTTTTGTAGGCTCCTAAATAAGTAGTAGCAGCTCAGCCAGAGCCAGCCAGTAAGCACTGCGAAATATGCATTGTAGAGACATTTGAAGTTGTCCCCAGTGGACAATTTGCACCGTTCAGTGTTAAAAGGCTCTATTTCAGTGCTGCAGAAAGCCCCCCAGATCCCCTGACTAGGCACGGCGAGTTTACAGATGATGTACTCCACTCAGCTGCCTTGTAGTTTCAGGCCTTAAATGGCTGGCAGGGCAAAGAGGGGATAGTTAAAACTCTCAAGCTGCTAAAATGGAAAAGCTTCACAAGATTTTGTGGTAGATGGAAAAAATAATTTTTGAAGGCTAAATGTTGTTGGCTTGACCAGTTGGATGGGCAGGGAGAGGGAGATGTGAGACAAGGGGTGCCTACCAAATATCAAATCTGCACTGAAATGTGAAAATGGGTGAAATCTGTGCAGCTGGGTCATGTTGCAGGCTGTGCTACTTCCTCTGGTAAAAAAAAATAAATTACTGTGCTTTAGTAACATATCTGACAAGAAATGTTTATATAGAAGGTGTTTATACCCATTTTTGCTACAGTATTGTGTTCTTTCTCCTGAAATCTGGATTAGGTTTCTTCCCCTGTGAAGGTTAGGAGGGAAGGGAGCAAGTTCTCTGATTTTCACGAGCCAAGCATGCCAGTGTGGGATTGTGCTGTGTGTCATGTGTCTGTCTGTCTCTTCTGGGGGACAAACACTATCACTAATGTGTGATGGTGTCCCCTCTCTGCCACTCAGGACACCCTCTCCAGCCCACAGGCCCTGTGTCCAAACCCCTTTTAAGGGAAAATTGGAATGATTTTAGCTCTTCAGCCACATTCCTTGTGTCCTGCCACTGTCAGGTGGTGAGGAAATCAAGAGTGGGAGCATTCGTTTTTCTGTTTTTTTCTTTTCCCCAAATCACTCTGACTTGTTTATCCACATCTTCTTGTCATTTTGTGGTGGTTTCATGGCTTGAGAAGCTTCTGGTTTTGTTTGGTTTAGGGTTTTAATTTAGTGTTTTGGCTTGAGATACATATGTTTGCCTGGTAGGAGTTTTAGTTAAGGCCTGGCGTGGGGTTTTTAGGTTTTGTTGATTTTTTTTTTCTTCCTTCCAACTGAAAAACTGCAAGTATGTTTCTGACACAGAAGAAAACCTGTGGCCTCCTGCTGTGCACAGAGAAATGTGCTTAATTCACAGACACTCCTTAGACTGTCTCTTTAGCTGGACTTTACCCAGGATTTCCCATTGCCACTCAGGGAATGAACAAGATACAGAAAATATATAGGTTCTTTTTCCCCTCTTTTTACTAAAAAGTCTCCAAATGGTGTCTGAGCTTTTTTGCCAGCTGGTTAGAAAGGACCCTGCAGCGGGACAGAGGTACGAACATAGGAATAAACTCCAACTTGTATTTTGATTCTTCTAATTTTGAAATTGTGAGTTATTTCCTGCAGGCAGGAGGGTGGACACTGCCTCCAGCACCTCGTTTGCTGGAGAGAATTGAGAGCATTTGGTTTTATCAGCCGCTGGCATGGTAATGAGCCTATTTCTATTGAAATTGGCTCATTACTATTCATTTTTGCTGGCTCTCGACCAACTCATGAACCGCTTTTTGATTTTCAGGGGAGAAAAAAAAATAATAAATGTAGGGAGCTGGTCCCATCCACCAATAGATGTGACAATGTGAGGACACGCCGAGTGAGCATCTGCACTGTGACCCTCAGGCACAGCTCAACCCTGGCCCGTGTCACCTCTGCTGTTGTGGTGGCTGTCCTCTCCATCTCCTGGATCCTGGGGTTCCTCTCCACCCTGCCAGGCAGTGGGATGGGGGTTGTGAAGATTCCAGCAAGGATTTATTCAGTAGACATGTGAGCTGACCCTGTGAGAAGTTGGGTTTGGAGAGGGGATGTGTCCCCATGAGTACTGGAAAGGCTGAGTGAACATCTTCCTATGTCCTATATATTTGGTGGGCTGGTAGTTTCTGTTTGTGAGGTTTTTGGCAACTTGTCAAATTATGTTATTCAAGTGTATTTACTGACATTTAAGAGGTCTTTTTCCTATTTTGAGCAATGTGTAGGTTCTCTCTCCGTCACACACACACACAAGTGTCTGGGAAATGTTTTAGCACCAGTAAAAATCAAAACTCAGATCTTTGAATGTCTGCCTGAAAAATATCTTTATTCAGAAATGACTGAGCATGTATTAATTATATATGAACGCAATTTTATCCCTGTTACCAGTTTGAAAAAGCTCAGCCAGGCTCCACCACCTGTACTCACATGTGACTAAAATGCCATTGCACTGTTTTGGCTTATGAAAAGGAAGGATTTGTTGTGAAGACAAGGACCCACTGGGTTTGACTGCTTCTTTTTCTAAATGCCTGGCATGATACTGGAGGAAGCATCATTTTCAGGTGGGTTGTGTGTAGTCCCTTCTGAAATGACCTTGTATCACTGACTGCTTTATAAAATCTTACTCCTAATGTGAGGGAGAATTTTTTTGGCAGAGAAGCACCAAAGTTTAATTCTATATATGCTTGGACTCTTCTATGTTTTTTTTTTCCCAGGACAGTTCCCCTTCAAATTAAGGGATGAAAAATGCTAATAGCTTGCAGTTGAATAGCTTGCAGTTGAATTGTCTGTATTTAATACTGTTCACTATTTGCTTCTGTGGGACACAAGAAAGGAAAATGTTTATTTTCTTCTATAATTTGGAAACTAAAACTTTAATTGACTACTTTTTTTTAAGCACCAAAACCTGGAAAAATTATAGGAAGACGATGACTTCTATAAAACAAATATTGTCCTCCATGTAAAAAACTGAATCAAGGACTACAAAATATTTACAACGTTTGCTGATACATCTTCAAACCAGCACCATTTTGCACATCATTAAATGAAAATGAACTGCCTGGTTTTGTAGAAGAACTCACAGTTTTTTTTTGTTTGGGTATTTTTTCTTTCTACTGGACTGAAAGTATATCTCCTCCAGAGCAAAAAGCACCTTCAAAGTTTGGATTCAAGTTGTTGCAGACTTTTGGAATTATTAACGGTGCTGTTACAGTCACTGGTGCAAGGAAGAGAGTCACAGCATATGTAGGAGAACTTTCAAAGTGCTTTGAGGAAACAGTTTTAGGTTTTCCTTTATGTCTGTGGAGCTTTCTTTGCTGGAGGAGTTGGCACAGTCTCAAGAGTTCTATTCATGTTTCCATCCCTCTTCCCAGTTGATCAGTCTGGCTCTGAGGTACCACAGCTGGTCCAGACTCCACCCGAGGTGGGGACCTCAGTCCAATCTTGTAAAAGCTTTCATCAGCTTTTGTTGGGTCATAACAAATTAAAACACTCTGACCCAGCTTTTCATCTGAGTGTCTCAAGTCAAGTATATTTACTTCTGTTTGTTTATTTTTAGAACTTTAAATAATCAGCTTTATTTTTGTTGCAGTAAACTGGCCAGAAGTGATCTGTTATCACAGGCTGGGTGGAAATCACAGGAGTGACAGATGTTTGTCTGTTCCCATTATAGAGCTGGAGTCTGTTTGGAATTTCACTATAAAGATTTTACATTCAGAATTAGGAGGGGGACAAAAAAAGTCCCAAATTCAAATCATCCCTGTTTTATATTGTACAGATCACCTGGGCAAGTCAGCAGGCTCTCTGTGGTTGGTAAAGTCCTGCGATGATATTTTAGAAACCCAAATCTGTTGTACAACAGTTCTAAGTAGACCAACTGACATAATCACATCTCGTGTCTTGCTGTGGTTCCCCAGCATGGAAAAATGGAGGGAACAGTGAATGAAGCATTGGGAAACCCTGGGTTACCTGGGATTTGAGGCATATCCAGATCCAGCCTGACTGGCAGTAGCAAAATGAGCACATAAGTTGAATGGCAACTGTGAAGCCAAACCAGTATTGATCCATGATTTGGAAAAGCCTGCAAATGGCATTTAGGAGGAGACAGGCAGGAAAATGGGATTTCCATAGAGAAATCTGAACATATCTAGTGTCAAAGGTAGTTGAAGAACACATGTATCCTGGATGTTGACAAGGATGAGAAAAAATTATGAGGTGTGGTGAGTTTTTCATGGCATCATTTTGGTTGAGACCTTTTGGTACCAGGTGAATGTAAGTATCCTTTTAGACCATGGCTTTTTGTCTAATTCCTTAGCTCTGCTTAAATTCTCAGCAACATACCTCAGTTTGTCCTGGAAACAAGCTCCAGGACCTCTTTCTGGGATCTCTTTGTTGAAAGGAATGAAACTTGTTTCTCTGAACAAAAATAAGAGTGACTTAGGCTGAGTACTGGACTAGGGATGATTCAGGACCAAAGAACCATGCTTGGCTTTAGGAACAACACATGAGAATCACTTTAGGTGCTCCGAGAAATCTAGTCTGCATGGATTTACAGTCAAGGAGAAGTGCTGGTTTTACTGGAGGAGAGCTTTGCCCAGGCTGATACCTGAGCTCAGAGTCTAGAATCCACTTTGCTGAGGGAAGTGAGTTTGAGGAGGTTTAATCTAGAATATGGGTTTAGGGTGGAATTTTCCTTCAATGGCAACAAAAGCTATTCTGTCACTCTTCAGGAATAAATTCTTTCCAGTATCTGGTGGCTCTGGGCCAGATCAGCCCAGGGAGGAGCAAAAGGAGAAAAATTATGCATGGAATCGAACTGCATAAGAATTGTTTGAAATGGTCTGAGAGGGCATATGCAGAAATGATGGGATGAAATGGCAAGGAAAAACTTATGTTGAATATTATAACCTCCTAACAGAATGATACATTAGACTAAGGAGGAATATCCCAAGGGAAATGGTGGAAGCCCCATTGCTTGGATAGTGTCTAATTAAACTAGACAAAGCACTTGAGAATATATTGTAAGGGAAAATCCTGTAATGGCAGCAGGCTGGACAGGGTGACCCTATAGGTCTTTTTCATTTCTAATTTCTATGATCCACTAATGATTAAGTAATTCACAGATAAACTAAACATCCGTATTGCTGGGTCTTATCCGAAACTCACCTCACCTATCAACCTTTTCAAATTTACCAATTAATAGTTAATTAGTTAATGTTTGTAAAGTGCTTTGAAGATGAAAAGTGCTAAGTGCTAAGTATTATTAGAGAAATAGGGATAGATAAACTCATTTTACTTAATTTTGAACCCACTCAAACACTCACAGAGGGCTCAAAATTCAGCTTCAGACTTGAGCATTATTGGGTTTGCTTGCCTTGTAGAGGGACTTTCAGTGAGGTTGTTATGCTGTGATTAAAATACAGTTATAATTTTGCTAATGCACTTATCACACAATTTCTATATATGGCGCAGCAGTTCTAATCCTGATAAAATGTGCATGGAAAGCTATTGTCCCTGTCCTTACACAAGCTGCCACATACAACACAAGCATTTTGCTTTGTGAGGGAGTGCAAGCAGCATGGAGAATATCAAAGCTGTTTTCTCTCATGGCTTTTGCCCTACCCGTTTACATTGGGTTTTTGGGAGTTTATTTAATGCCATGAAATGAATGAGTAAATATTCAGGAGACAACTTGAGTGAGATTGTCAGTACAATGGTTGTAATTTAAGTCATCCTTATGTCTGCTCTTGCAAATTATTGCTGGTATGTGCTGTGGTCTGAGATGTGACTTTTGTCTTTTGGAGGTGGGACAGTCTCTGGTGTGACAGAAGTGGCATCTGACATGCACAGTGTGACAGGGATGCTGAGTGACATGGTGAGGGTATGAATGATCTGTGGAAAGGTGAGACTGTAGGTAAAACTGGATTAAAGCAAACTAGGGTAATCCTAGTCCTGCCTACCTGGAGTAAAATCATACTGGTTTTGCCTTTCTAGGATAAAGAATAAAACAATTGATTTTTTGCTTTTATTTTTGCAGTGAGAATAAAATAGTGAAATACCAGTTTGTGTTCAGAAACTAAGAGCTGTACAGTAGAGATACTCACTTCAGTAAGGTCTGGTCTAAATAGATGGCCATGAAGATGATCAGAGGGGTGGAGCACCTTCGCTATGAGGAAAGGCTGAGAAAATTGGGATTGTTCAACCTGGGGAAGAGAAGGCTTTGGGGTGACCTAATTGTGGCTTTCCTGTACCTGAGGGAGCCTACAGGAAACATGGAAAGAGAATATTTACAAGGGCCTGGAGTGGACAGGTTAAGGGGAAATCGCTTCACCCTGAAAGAAAGTAGGTCTGTATTAGATTAAAAGGAATTCTTCCCTGTGAGGGTGGTGAGGCCCTGGCACCCGCTGCCTAGAGAAACTGTGGTTGCTCCATCCCTGGAAGTGTCCAAGGTCACACTGGATTGAGCCCTGAACAACCTCGGACAGTGGAAGGTGTCTCTGCCCATGGCAGGGGGGTGGAACTGGGTGATCTTTGAGGTCCCTTCCAACCCAAATCATGCTGTCATTCTGTGATTGACTGGAACCACATTACCTTTCCCCTGCTTGTTGGAAGAGGACTTCTCTCCTGTCCCTGCCTATCTTATCCCTGGATATTTCCTAGGAAATAATTTTCTGGCTGTCAAGCACAAGTTTGTGGATCAGTATCTTAAACTTCTTTGTAACAGAGCAAACAAAGCAGTTCCAGGTGGAGCTCACTGATGCCAGGGCAGACAATCTGAGAGCACAAGAATGATTTGGGGAATAAACCCACGTGGTTTGTGGTAGATTTGCTCATTGTGGTGCAGGAAGAATAAATCTTAGATATCTAATCCTTGAACGAATAATCACAGTGAATGAGCAATTTAGAGGTTAAAATGTGTTGAATCAAAGCACTCATGGAATAATTAGAAAAGCCACACACTTCTGTGTGAATTGAGGTTCCCCCAGTCTTTGGGATGTGCTAGAAATAGGGAATGACAGCAAATATTTTAATAGGGATGTCAAACAGGTGATAAAGCACGCTACTGAAGAGCAAATAGATAAATGGTTTGAGCCTGGAAGAGCAATCCAGGGACCTAAAGGCTTCTTGATGCAACTTCAATATTATTATAAGGCTTTGGGTAATGTTGAGAAAAACAAAGATGGGAAAGTTTATGGTGAGCGGGATAAATCCTAGCTGGATTTATAAAAGGTAGATCATGCTGGAGTGAGATGACATCTCTCTCTGGTAAAATAACAGATTCCTGGGACAAAGGAAATGCAGGAGATCTAATCTGTCTGGACATCAGTGAAGCACTTGATAAAGTGCCACATGGGAAACATCTAGTTAAGTGGGAAGAGATGGGGCTTCGTGTGAGAGTGGTGAGGAATGGCTAAAAGGGGAGACAGCAACGGATTGTGCGAGGGGAAGCATAGGGCAGGAGAAGGGCTCATTAGCAGAGCTCGTCAAGGATCAGTCTGACTCATCTTATTTAACATTTTCATTAATGACCTTGGAGCATAAATTAGGAATGTGCTAATGAAATGTTGGAGTTGACAAAGTTTGGAGACATTGCCAGTGAGCAAGGAGAACCTGAATATACGGGAAAGAAAGTGTGTGGCCTTGGGGGTTGGAATGGGAGTCATGGAATGAAATTTAATAAGAAAAAGCATCAGGACACACACGTAGGAAATAAGGATAACTTCTGTTGCAATGTGACCTCATTGGTAGCGGTAGACACGGATGAAAGGATGGCTCTGGGCCACCAAAGAAACAGGAGAAATGCCCCTTAGGATGACAATAAGGTGAGATACTTTAACAGGGATGGGAAGCTGAGTGCTATGGCATGGGGTGTCAGTGAGGGAATTTTAACCAGAGCAGTGCAGGGAAGCACTGGTGAGATGGAAGAGGCTGGGAAGCACTGTGTGATGAGAGCAGACAAAAGGAGATTTAGCATATCAAAATGGAGACATAGAAGGGGTGTGATTGCTGTCAACAAATGCATTGGGACAGTTTGTAAGTGCAAGTGCAAAGCTGACACAAAAGAAATTGGCTATAAACTGGTCTTGATGGAATACAGATATGAAGCTGGAAAAAGATTCCTAACTATCAGATGAAGGTGATTCTGGAAGAGCATTCCAGGAGGAGTAATGGGGGCAAGAACAGT